>PITA01002541.1:0-67437 GCA_004023965.1 Spilogale gracilis
AATGTTGGTGGAATTTTGGTCGGAATGGCATTGAAAGTGTAGATTGCTCTGGGCAGTATAGACATTTTGACAATGTTTATTCTTCCGATCCATGAGCATGGAATGCTCTTCCATCTTTTTGTGTCTTCTTCAATTTCTTTCATGAGTGTTCTGTAGTTCCTCGAGTACAGATCCTTGACTTCTTTGGTTAGGTTTATTCGTAAGTATCTTATAGTTTTTGGTGATGCAGAAAAGGCATTTGACAAAATACAACATCCATTCCTGATCAAAACTCTTTAAAGTATAGGGATAGAGGGTACATTTCTCAACCTCATAAAATCTATCTACGAAAAACCCACAGCGAATATCATCCTCAAGGGGAAAAAACTGACAGCCTTTCCTCTGAGATCAGGAACAAGGCAAGGATGCCCACTCTCACCACTACTATTCAACATAGTGTTAGAAGTCCTAGCAACAGCAATCAAACAACAGAAAGAAATAAAAGGTATCCAGCTTGGCAAAGAGGGTGTCAAACTCTCTCTCTTTGCAGATGACATGATACTATATGTGGAAAAGCCAAAAGACTCTACCCCCAAACTAAAATAACAGGTTTTATGCACGTTGAGTGGCAATTACACTAATTGATAGTGTATGATTTTAATAGTACTTTTGCAATTATTCCTCTATATAATACTTTGTTGAACAATTATCTATTTCTGTTAATATGTTCAGAAGATAATATAAGTTAACAATTTACTTGAAAGGATCAAAAAAAGTGGACACCTAAGGATGATAATATCGTCTCATTCTCAAGAAAACAGAATAGCTCACTCTATTATTACTATGCAAAATTAACAACACATTGACTGTTCTTCTCCAGCATAGATGTCGTATATCTAAACAAGCAACTTAAACATTTTTATTCAAGAGTCAAAACAATATGCCTTTAGAAAATCCACAGATTTAAACATATGGAATCTTTGTAAAGATGAAAAGAATTTTTCAATAACCCCAATTTTTGTTCAATTAAAATAAACAAATTTTGCTTTCAGAGAGGCAGCACCTTTGGGGGAAGTCAGACAGACATGGGTTTAAATCATTGCCACTACCCTCTGACTGGCTCTGCAGGTGAAATTTTAAGTCTCATCTTGCAGACAGTAGGCCTAGAAGTCCCTAGCAAAGGGATGCTCGTGTTTACTTCCTTTGGATGTTGATAGCTACAGAAGCAAAAAAACATATGAATACAGACTCTGAAGGTCCTTTAGAGGACAAAGTCAGCAATCAGAGAAAAGGAAATGAATCAGAGAACCATCCAAAATGTTGAAAGAAAAAATTCTAAATTTTAACTATGCCAACACAGACACAGAGCAGACTCTGGAAGACTGTTGTTCTTAAGGTTGAAGAGTGCCAAGAATGAAGTGAACAGCATGGGTTACAAGGTCACAAAGGGATAAGGAAAAATGAATGGGAAACAAATGAATGGGAAACAAAAGAGGGAAAAGTGAGTTCAGTGTATAAATCCTCTAAGATAGGTAAAGCCCTAAGGAATAAAATTTCAGGGATGGTAGAAGGAATAACAGAAACTGAAAGTGCTAACAGAGATAAGCTGGGCTTGCTAAATCTCATCAGAGAAACCATCTAAAAAGTTTGACACTAATATGTGGAATGTTAAAAATCTGCATACTCAGAGAGTAGAGTAGCAGTTATTAGATGTTGGGAATAGGGGAATTAGAGAGAAGTTAAAGGGTACAAACTTGCAACTAGAAGGTGAATAGGTTCTGAAGACCTAAAGCAGAGTGATAATAGTTAACAATACTAAATGTGTTATATACTTCAAAGTTACTAAGAGACTAGATCTTAAATGTTCTCACCACAATTAGCTAACACTATGGTGATATCTAATCATATTGCAATATGTAAATGTATCAAATCATCATGTTGTAAACTTTAAACTTACACAAAGTTATATGTCAATTATATGTTGATCATAAAAATTGTCCAATGTAGCAGAGAGAACTGTCAGATTTCAGATTATAAGACACCATCTAATTTGACAGAGACAGATCACTGGTGATTTGTGAGAGCAAGGACAAGACAGTCATGGGGGCAATCAATCATAATGTGGTAAGGAGCTATGGAGATGTGAGGCAAAGGGTAGATAAGGCCCATTAAGATGGTTGGCAGGAAAGAAAAGGAAGTAGTTGTCTTGGTAGCTCAAGGTATAAGTCTTGAGCAGCTTTTAAAGCTAGAAAATTCTAAAAAAGGAAATCTAAGGTGCAAGAATATGATGAGAAAATCTCACAGTATTGTACAGATTGGTATCAAGAATCCAATAGATGAAGTCAAAACAGTATAAAAATAGGAGAAGTTCCTGACCTCAGACAAGATACAAAAATGTAAATAAGTTTGTATGATCAGTTTCTCATTCTTTGAAATGATCCATCAATAATAAAGAATGCTTACAATGTTGATTTAACACTTTCATTTATGTTTTTGTTAACTAAATTCTACTTAGGACATACTCAATTTAAAGAGTAAAAATATTAATAGATTTGAAATTTTATAATGTTGTCATAAGGTTAGTCTTCCAAGGTAAATTAACTTCCTAGAATCTTTGTAGTCCTTTTTTTATCTCAACAGTTCAATGTTCTTTTTTTTTTAATATATTTTTTTAAATATTTTATTTATTTGACAGAGAGAAACACAGCCAGAGAGGGGATACAAGCAGGGGGAGTGAGAGAGGGAGAAGCAGGCTTCCTGCCGAGCAGGGAGCCCGATGTGGGACTCCATCCTGGATCTCCGGGATCATGACCTGAGCCGAAGGCAGTGGCTTAACCAACTGAGCCACCCAGGTGTCCCGTACAGTTCAATGTTCTTATAAGACTCTATCAACTGTCTCTTAAATATGGCATTTTCCCCCTATTAATGTAATGACTTTAAAAGTATAGGAAAAATAGCTTCATTTCCATGAAAATTACAAAACCAATTTCCTCATTATTTATGACCATTAAAATGTTTCATTCTATTTCTTAAATTAATATTTTCCCAATAAAAATACAGATTTTTATTATATAATGGAAATATCAGGAAAACAGCCTAAGTCTAAACTCTACTCACTGCTATGTAAATTTATTCAGTTTTGGATAACAGATGGTTTTTCTATATTCAGTGTTTATGATCCTGTAATCCTTGCTAAAATGAATAAGTATTTATATGCTCTATAACCAAAAGGTAAAAATTCACTCAATTTATAATCTAATTAAAACTCCTTATTAACATTTTATCATTTTTAAAAGAAAATGAGCATTTTGAAATCTAAATGGCTTACTGTTAGCATATTTTCCCTATATGTTTTTGTATATGTTTGTTTCATAGGTAATATATGTTTATAACCATAAACAAATTATAGAAAATATTTGAAAAGTCTCTACCAGGCAATTTTACTTATTGACTCATTTACTCCTCACAACAACCATCTGAGGGAAAAGCTGTAACTATTTTCATTTTATAGATGAAAAAGCAAGAAAAGAGGTTAAGTAATTTTCCAGAAGTCATACAGCTAGTGGATGAGAGAGGCAGGATTCAAACCCTAACTATGTGGCTCCCAAATCTGGCACTATGAACACTGTACCATTCTGTATTCACTGGTTTTGACTATGGGTAAATATCTGGCTTGGGTTAATCTCAATGACACCAAAAAAAATTCACTGAAAAATATATATTCAAATAACTAAACAGTGTTGAATACATAATTTTAAATAGTCTGAATTGAGTGAAATTATTGCAAATTCTGAAATTGTGTAGACAAGACATTTTCTAGGAACAAACAGACTATCACTTGAGGAAAGCTACTCATTTCAGGAAGCAACTATTCAGATTTGAATTCATATTCCTGTGAAGTTTGCTTTAACTCCTTCGAGACCTAAGAGTTATCATGTAATATGTGAGTATACTGGAGAAGTAATTTATCTTACCTCGCCTTATGTGCATTTGAACAAAGAATCTAACAATTTATTGGATATCTATACCATGTAACCTCTTTCTGGGAAGAACCTTATGAAATTCTCAAACACTATCAACTTTCAATAGCAGATTTTTTCAGGTACCCAAGGAAAGATCTCAGCTTGTTGCCACCTTAGTAATCATGGACCCCAAAGCAAAGAACCATGGACCCTCAAAGAACTCATGAATAGAAAGGTGGGTCTCTATAGTATTCCTTTACTATCCAGGATAGAGCTAAGCTCTCTTTAAAAGGGAGCCCTCCTTTACAGATAATTGGAGGAGCATGAGCAACCAATTTTTCTGTGAGTTACCAGCCAAACACACTTAACTTGAGCCTCTATTAGTATTGTATGTATGTTCCATTATTCAATTTTCCAAGGGTTCTAAACAAAACTACTTCCTTATAATCTTTACTCTGACTATATAAGAAGCATACAAAGAATTGTCACGTGTCATAAGCTCTAAACCATTTGACTGCACTTCTCAGGCTTTTTCTCCTTATCAGTTATAATCTAACATTGACAGTAGTACCATAACTTCAATTAATACTATTTAATATAGACAAAAATATTATTTTAATCTATAAACTACCTGTAGTAATTTTTTCTTTCTTTGAAGGAAAACATAATTTGCATCAAAGGGAAACCTCTATATGTTCCTTCTCTCAGTAAAGATGAGTAAGAAAAAGAGAAAAGGTGAGATTCAGGGCTAAAGAGATATTGTTTAATAAAGCATTTCACTAAATTTTTAGATATAAAAGAGAAGTCCAAACTTGGACTTGGCCAATCTTGGACATTAGACCACAGGATTCGGAGTTACTATGATGATAATTAATGAGGCTAGAGACAAAATTAGCAAAAATGACTAAAATACTCCTTTTAAGAATATAAATATCTTGGGCATCTGGGTGGCTCAGTGGATTAAAGCCTGTGCCTTCAGCTCGAGTCATGATCTCAGGGTCCTGGGATCGAGGCCCGCATCGGGCTCTCTGCTCAGCAAGGAGCCTGCTTCCTTCTCTCTCTCTCTGCCTACTTGTGATCTCTCTCTGTGTGTCAAATAAATAAATAAAGTCTTCAAAAAAAAAAGAATATAAATGTCTTATATTCAGTTACACATCCCTCACCTGTGATTTAAAAACATTTTCATTGCACCAAAACATCAAGGTTCAGTCTGTATAGCTGAATCTACTGAGAATTTGTGAGTGTGTGTGTGTGTGTGTGTGTGTGTGTGTGTGTGTGTGTGTGTGTGATTTAAAGAAAGGGATGGAGATCTTTCTGGGCATGTCATGAAACAGAAAAAGGAAAGCATATGTGAGATCTCAAAGTGATCCAGAAAGAAACCAATTTGCCAGTAAAGTAGAGTTTGTAGCCCAAGATATCCAGGAAAAAGATATAGGGTCCCCTTGGGATTCAGCCACATTTCATTTGGATTTTAGACGCCAGATCACCCAGCACTCATTTGAGTAAGCTTAGTGTCTTAAAGCTTAGAGTCTCTATAGCATTACTGTTTTACCTGCTACAAATTTGAACTATACAAACAACTGTGTACCCAATATCAGGATGACAAGAAGATATATTTTATTTATTTTCATCACTTCTGATTGACTATGTTCTTAAAAGAAAACCCATTATTATTTAAAAATAAAAAAATAAAGTGATGCTAAATTTATTTTTAGATTTGTCCCTCTTCTAGGTTCTAATAGTACTTTTCTCTTTCATATAGAAATTTAAAAATCAGAAAAAATAATCAGTGCCAAATTATATAATTTTAGTGATTTAATTATTTTTAGACCAATAAAATATGCTCATTCTCAAGCTATGTTTTCATTCAATTTATGAACCATTAATTGAAAAATAAAGCTGAGAGTGATCTATACACCAATAATCCCATATGTTAATTTTAGATCCCTTCCTTCTTTTCTTTTCAGAAATATTTATTAACTACATATCATGTATCTGGAACATTATACATCAATGGAAAATAAATTCAGAGTGGGATGTATCTATATATAATCAAGGGAAGGTTTACCCCTTTGGACCATCTTGACCTAACTGACTCAAGCAAAGTGGACATCACACCTTCTACACATCAATCTCATGTTTTCACTGTACTTATATTGTCCTAGGTTTATATTTAAAAAAAATCTCTCACAAGAGTAGATCAATGGACTGAAATTCTATCTTTTTTTTCTCCTCTGTTCAAAAACTATGATCTATCTACTACTACCATCTAACTAGTACATTTATATCTAGTCTCTTAGAATGAATACCCCCTTTATGGCATTGACTACATAGGGATAGGATCAAATGTTCAAATTTAGTTCCTAAATCACCGAAATATTATAGTTTATTGCTTTCCAATATTATTTCAAAACTGAACAGTGACAACAGAATAATGACTCTACAAATTCATATGAAAGAGCCATTTAAAACTTTGGACTACATTCCTTCTAGACAGAGAACAAAAGTAAAATTCATTAATCCTGTTGTGTAGCATGCTGCCATTGGTAGTGCTACAATGAATTTCCATAGTGGCAGGGAAATAGTCAAGGCTCTTTGAAAATACCAATTTCAAGATATAATGGAATTATCTCTAAAACACTATTTGTGATATTTTCAGAGAACTGAATGCGTTTTTTTGTTCATATAATTACCTGAGGCAAGTGCTTCTCTAGTGGTCAGTCTGGTGAACACAATCCTGCCACATGAATGGGATGATTCATATTCAAAGGTCTCTGTTAAATTAGAAAAAAACAAACTCTTACAAATCCCCAGTCACATACATTTCCCCTCCATCTGAAAATTACATACCCTGTACAAATGTCCTTTGTTTCTAGTCAGCATTAAAGAAGTGACAAATCATTCTTCTTATGGTTTATATGGCCTGGAAGAAACCACAATTTTGTTTCTTCCTTAGTTTAAATCGTCAAGGTTGATTTAAGTAGAAGTGCTTTTGCTGAAACTGAGGACTACAATGAACTCACAGAAAGAAAAAAAAAAATACAGTAACAGTGATGAAAATTCAAAGGAGAAATTTTCCTCTTAAATTTAGGGTTACAGTTCATAAATACACATTTTGAAATGACCATTTTGACAGACAAAATAATGGTCCACAGAGATGTCCATATTCTAATCCCTAGAACCTATGAATATGTTACCTTACATGGCAAAAGCAATCTTGCAATGTAATTAAATTAAAGACCTTAATATGGGGTATTATCCTGCATTATCTCAATGTAACCACAAGGTTCTTATTAGAGGGAAGCAGAAGGATATGTCACAGAAGGACATGAGACAATAGCAGCAGAGCTTAGAGTGATGTGAGTGTATGCCAATGAATGCAGGCAGCCTCTAGACACCTCTAGACATTTAAAAGCAAGGACAAGATTTTTCCCTTAGATCCTCCAGAGGGAAAATAATCCTGCCAATCCATTTTAGACTTCTGACCTCCAGAAATATGACTATAAGTGGGTGCTCCTGTAAGCCACTAAATTTACAATAATTTGTTACAGCAGCAATAGGAAACTTACACAACCATATTCAACATTTTTAAAAAATTTTTTTCAGTGTTCTAAGATTCATTGCCCATTCCCCACACCCAGTGCTCCCATGCAATAGGTGCCCTCAGTACCCACCACCAGGCTCTCCCATCGCCCCACCCCCTCCCTCCAAGTCCCTGAGTTTGTTTCTGTGTCCAAAGTCTCTCAGGTTTCGTTTCTCTCTCTGAATTATCCTACATCCCATTTATTTTCCTTCTCCTACTGTCTTCTATATTACCCCTTATGCACCTCAAGTAAGTGAAACCATGTGATACTTGACTTTCTCTACTTGGCTTATTTCACTCAGCATAATAAAAGAATGAATTCTGCTGTCACACTTCTAGGAAAATATTATAGTTTAATAATTGTGACAAAATATCTAGAGGTCTTATCTAGTTAAATTGGTTTACCTAACTTAATAAATGCTCAGACTATGTGTATCAGTCATATAAATAAAAGTTTAATCCACATCATTTTACCCCATTTTAAAAAAGAAATAATAGAAGACTAAGACATTGTCCAGCCTTTAAAAGGAAAACTTTCCAATGGCGTATTCCTCTTTCTGCCTCTAAAAGTAATAAAATAAAAAGGTTTTCCTTTAAAATTAGGATAAGATTCCTTGCTGCAATGGGGAAAATAAAAACCTTTCGTATATAACCACTTATTCTTTAAAACAAGTGTAAAAGCATTTCTTGAGCAGAGTAAATGCATAAATATGTCTTGACAAAAGGAACTGAGATTAGAAGTCCTTCAAAGAAACTTGCAGTCATTTTAGTGGCAGTAAAATATTGGATATCTTCTTACAAGCTGAGATAACAATGTTTTAAATGTGTATGTGAAAGTCCTTTGAACATGCATCCCTGAAAGGGATCACAGCCACAAGAACAGACAGCATTCAATTCTGAAGTACTCTGAGTTTTGTCAATGAAAAAGAGATTTTAAAATTTTGAATGTATGGGGACATTTTTCAGGGAAGCAATGGAAAATACTAGAATGCTGATGCAGGTAAACAAAGCTGAGATAATTACTCATCATTGGTAAGTGAAATAAAAGGTACTGTATGAAGAGAAGCAAATGTGTTTCCCAAGTGAGTAATGACTCTAAAACTGCATAG
Source organism: Spilogale gracilis (assembly GCA_004023965.1). Lineage (NCBI taxonomy): Eukaryota > Metazoa > Chordata > Mammalia > Carnivora > Mephitidae > Spilogale > Spilogale gracilis. The sequence goes on from PITA01002541.1 coordinate 8,634, forward strand.
TCAAATTGGTAATCATGACCAGAACTAAATGCAGGGACTGGACAGAAAATTAGGAATTTTTAGAGTCCTAATATCTTTTTCTGATTGTTTTTTTTTCCCTCTATTTTAAGTATATAAGTACACTAAACTTTTATAATTTTATTTCTTTTGTAGTAGACTTACTATTGTTCTACAGAGGAATGCCTTATGTTTCTGCAAGACCATAACCCCTCTCTCTCTTAACTAAAGGGACAAGTTAATCTTTGAATTCCTTCCTGGGATTGCTATTCTAAAGCACCAATTAAGCAAAGAACATCTCAGTTGAACTACATTATCCTGGTCAAAAAAATATAGTTTGGGAGCATGAGTTCAAAATAGGCTTGGCAAGTATTTACCATGGAAAATGGCCCCTCCTTTTGTCCCTAGTCTATACTAGAAGTAAATGTAGAAACAATAAAGACATTTAGAATAAATGTGGAATTTACATGAAAACCAATTTAAGAGAGAAGAAGAAAAAAATCCAAAAAATTAAATCAGCTTATCACCATTAGATCAACTGTTTGCAACCCTGACAGAATTATAAATCAATTACTAAGAATTCTCTCAATTTTCCTCTGATGTGCATATGCATGTAAAATACAGGAGAGTCAACCAAGTTGCTAAAGATATTCACAAGGCATTTTTACTACATTATTTCAGCTGATTCTCATAACCACCTTCTTAAATGTATATAACTAAACTGAATAAGAACCCAACATACCTAATTCAAAGTCATATGTCTAGTAACTGTAATGATCTAGAAGGAAACCTCCAGGACCAGTTTTCAAATTTCAATTACTTATTCATTGTACTAGTGTGGTTTTATTTTAACATAACCAGTGCTGCCAAAGTAAAATGACAAAAATAACCATACAATCCCAAAGTTGCTAACCCTTATAGAAATATTATGAGAAAAATTAAACAAAAAGTATGAAATGTATTGAATACTGTAGTGTTAAACACAGTACCCCCTGTTAGATGGATTTAAGGTCAGAAGCAGAAAATTAGATTAAATAATAATGACAGGGTTTTTTCCATAGGTGACCTGAGAACAATTTATATTCTGATATCAAAAATAGTTCTGCAGAATAATAGCCATAAGCCTCATCTATGACATTGATAATGACATTGGAAAGTGATAAACAAAAGGAGTTTATTTTATGGGAGGACATATTCTATTAAGTTGGCTTTATACTCTGTTATTAATATTTCATTGGAAGGTAGGATGGATCAACTGTGGAAAATTTTGCTGTGGGCAAATGCCAAACCTGCCAGGTAATGTTTAGTGATTAGGGAGCTTCATAGACAGAGTGGAAACTGTGACTGGGTTGAGGGAGAACTGGACCTTTAAAAATACACTTCCTTGATCTATTTTGTCTCTATTCATTGTCAGGATCAATAAAAATGAATGTCACAATCAGTTTGACTCAACTAGTTTTAAAATAAAGACTCAATTCTAAAAATACTTAGAGAAGTCTGCCAGTTATAAAAGAGGAAAGGAGAGAGAGAAATTAAAAGGATCATTTGATAGAAAAGCATTGCAATAATTATCACAATGCATATCATTATCTTTTTTCATTACTAATCACTGTTCATTTTGGCTGGTTCAGTTAACTATTTTCAACCACTACATTTTTTCAAACTTAATTTAACTAAATGTAGTGATGTCAATTATAAGCAGTGAATCAGGGAGAAACTAATGATTATAGATAATGCAATTGTCCTGGTTAGTTGCTCTAGGAGAACGTGATAAAGCTTTATGAAGAGGAAAGTACAAAGCCAAAAGGCAGTGAACATTAGTACAGTAATTCATTTATTCATTCAAATCTCATATTTAATATTTTAATATCGATTAAGTATCCAGAATGTACTAGCATCTGGTCAGATCAGTTAAAATTTCACTGTTTTCACCAGTAAGGGCATTAAATAAGGGCCATAAAGTTATTAGTTACAGATAGTTATGGTCTTGAGCTTTTATTTCTAAAAGTAAAAGTAATTAAAAATGTCTGTTGGTAGAGTGTCTAGGTGGCTCAGTCGTTAAGCGTCTGTCTTTGGCTCGGGTCATGATCCCAGAGTACTGGTATAGAGCCCTACATCTGGCTCCCTGCTCAGCGGTAAGCCTGCTTTGCCCTTTCCCACGTGCCCTGCTTATATTCCCTCTCTAGCTGTGTTTCTCTCTGCCAAATAAAGAAATAAAACCTTAAAAAACAAAATGTCCATTGGGTATGGTATTATGCTAATCACCATTTACATAAGGGCATAGTTACTATTACCATCAGAGTACTACATTAGTTAAAATTCATGTAAAATATTACCAATTAATAAGGGGATCTGGTCTAGTATTAAGGTAAATTTTTCTGGTTAAAAAAAGAATTCAGTCACTGACCTTAGTCACCATAAAGATTCTCTATTCTTCTACTTTAATAACTTGCCTCAAATCTCAGTGTAATCACTAAATAAATAGGGGAATCCTTGCTCCCTGGCATTCCTCCAACTTTTTGCCAAAGGTGGAGGTGAGGTTGGCTAAGAGTTCTCTGAACATTAGGTTCATGCATATATGTTGGCCCCAGTAAAAGACCCTTAGTTTAGTTCATTAATAATGTCATGTTCTTTATATACACAGCTGCAGTTCTGATTATGTATCAGCAGTGCATGCTCTTAGAATTGATTTTCTAGTAGAGGCAATAGATTTGTATTAACCCCGACTATATTTTCTCTCCAAAGTAAGACAGCTAACCAGGGTTGGAAATGCAAATTGTGGCTCACATCAAGCCAGCAAATATGTTTTGACTCAAGTGCCAACTGAAATATCTCAATATTCAAGCCCAGTTAGAAAATGCTCCATAACTAATCATCATTGTCTGTCAGGAGCTCAGGAAAGGACAGTAATTGAAAATGGACAGCACAATTTATTTATCATTCCTACTGAGAACCTAAATAAATTGTTAAGCTAATCTTATTTTTATATTTTTTAACCAGTTGAACCTATCAGTAACTTCATGAAATAACCAACTATTGACAAAAGGGGTCCCTGCAGACATTGAAAAAGTAACCAGGGAATTTTTGAGATGGTGTTTTAACACTCCTCCTCACCCCCCCAAAAAAATCTAGGGATGCAGAACCTTAATTTTTTTCTTAGAAATACTAGGGGATAAGAATAGTTAAATTTGATCAATTTGAAAGAACAATCAAATTTAGTCCTAAAGGTTACTATTTCATTAACAATACTAGCATTACTAAATAAATCTTTACATCTGTCTCTATGTGTGTTTCTTCGAAGTTCAGATCATTACAAGGACCACACATCACAAAGTATTTATAATTCCATCCTTGATAATGATTTAGAATTCTTAGGTGTAAAAAGCTGTCGTATTATTATTATCACTTTGCCTTTAAAAATTATACAACCATGGGGAATCTGGGTGGCTCAGTGGTTAAGCCTCTGCCTTCAGCTCAGGTCATGATCCCGAGTCCCAGGATGGAGCCCCGCATTGGGCTGCCTGCTCAGCGTGAAGCCTTCTTCTCCCTCTCTCACTCCCACTGCCTGTGTTCCCTCTCTGGCTGTGTTTCTCTCTGTCAAATAAATAAAATCTTTAAAAAAAATTATACAACCATTATAGAGAAATATGTCTGCCATCTAAGGGTAGTGTTCCAGATATAAAATTATTTCTGTCACAAAATATATAGTTAACAAAAATCATTTTACATGCCTATTTTAATTCAAATTTGGGAAAGGGAATAGAAAATGGTATTTTATTTAAAAATAAATGAGCCTATTGGGGATTTAAAGCTTTCTCTTCCTTCTTACTTTGTTGCAACTCATATAAGGAGTTGCTCTGTGTTTTATTTTGTAGTCATCCATTTTTTTTCAGCCTCCACAGCCCCATTGAGCTGTTCAAGGCAAACAAGATGTTTGTATCTCCAAGCAGATCTCATTCCCAGAATTCACCCTAAGGCTATCATACTTAAAATCTGCTGTAAGAAGACCTAAAGAATTTGCTAGTAACACAGTTCATTTACATGAATAATTACATCAAAAATAAAACCTAAAAATTTGTATTATGTCTCTGATACAAGAAAGCAGTAAAAGCACATTTAGTAGAAAATGCACAAATTACGCTAATTGCATTAGGGTCTCTTTTTTCTTCATTTCCTATTTCTTAACATAGCTATATTACATTTACAATGAAAATGTTATGCCATTGTTTCTAAAAATGAGTCTTAAAAATCTAAATTACTTGATATGGCTTTACTCTTTTTTAAATCATTCTCTCAAGAAGATAAGCTAGTCCTAACCTGCTACTACCAACACAAGGTACCTAAAACACTTTAAAAGAATTTTAAGAAGGAGTGTATGTCAAAACTCAGCTGATGAACCAGAAATGTCCATTAGACGTGGCAAAGTTAGTTCTTTCTTAAAGACAACATCTTACAATTTTTTACAAATATATCTTATAATTCTTTTTTTTTTTTAAGATTTTATTTATTTGACAGAGAGAAACATAGCCAGAGAGGGAACACAAGCTGGGGGAGTGAGAGAGGGAGAAGCAGGCTTCCCGCCGAGCAGGGAGCCCGATGTGGGGCTTGATCCCAGGTCTCCAGGATCATGACCTGAGCCAAAGGCAGTTGCTTAACCAACTGAGCCACCCAGGCACCCCACAAATATATCTTATAATTTCTAACAAGAAAGTTATATCTAAATGTTGAATCAGACAACTTTTTTCTTTTTGTCATCCCAAGATGAGTTAACATAAAATGAATTTTCCCAGAATTTGTTTAGGTATATATTCTTGCAGCATTCATGTGGTCATACACCCATCCCAGGCAACATGGCAAACTTTCCAGTTTGGGTATTTTTGAAACTAGCCTCTGGAAATTGATGATTTCCTAAATGATGTCAGCTATGATCAGCTTTGAATACAGAGAGGCCTGGAGTTCATCTCCAATATCAAATCAGTACAAATAACTGAATAACACCTCTGATTAGATATCTCCTAGGTGCTGAAGACATAAAGAAGTATGAAACACAGACCCTATTCTACTTGCTGTCTATTTGAGAGAATGAGAAAACTCAAAATGGCGTAAGAAGTTACATAATTTATGAATAACAATGAAGAGTATATAGAAAAATCAATTTCAATTTTGGTTTATTTGGGTCTTTTGTTTGTTTGTTTGTTTTAGATTTTATTTAGTTATTTGACAGAGAGAGAGAGAGCACAAGCAGGGGGAGCTGCAGGCAGAGGGAGAGGAAGAAGCAGGCTCCCCATGGAACAGGGAGCCTGATGTGATGTGGGGGCTTGATTCCAGGACCCTGGGATCCTGAACTGAGCCAAAGGCAGACACTTAACTGACTAAGCTACCCAGGTGCCCCAAGTTTCAGTTTTGATCAGGTATTTAGGTTGACTTAATTCTCATGCTGCCTTTTCTCATTGTAGCAAGATGCCTGCAGTGGTCGCAGGTTCATACCCGCACACTAGAAGAAAGAGGTCTTCTACATATTCAACTATTTGGACCAAACCAAAATAATCATAGTGGCTCTGAGAATATCAAGTACTAATCTACTTAGGCTTCAGTTACAGTCCATCCTTGAGCCAATTAATAAGATTATTCTGGCTAGCAAATATCAATCATAGTCAATCACTGAGGCTGGAGATGGAGTTCATACCATCCATATCTAGTGGATACCATACAAAGACAGAAGGCTGAAATGTATGCTAGGGAGGAAACTTCAAGTTTACTTGGAGCAGTCAGTATGGTAATAATGAAAAATAGTAACAACAGAGGTCAATAATGATGTCACAAAATCTTGTGAACAATTTTGTAGTGTAAGATCTTACATATGTTTTGGGTTTTATGAATATTTGTTAAATTATCATGCACTAAACTTAATTCACAATTAATTGCTATGGTAATGGTAAACAAGTCTTTTGTAGTTCGGAAAGATAAAAGGATATCTGTGGGTTCTGGCTGTTCTGGAAAGGCACCTGAAAAAAAATCCTTGAAGGGGTAAAGAGTGAAAATATTATGGCTTGGATAATTGAGAAATAAGGCACTCTGGTGGGAGAAATGGCTCCAGCAAAGAGGAGTATTAAACACAGAACATATTTCCTAGAATTGTCTAACCTTAAATAATAAAATGCAGTTTCTTAATCATGTCATATTTTTAAAGTACCTATGTACATTAGCTGCTATTCTTGGAAGATGCAGCATTACTGAGGCTTGTAACTTTTGCTGCAATTATGCTTTCTTACCAAGATTGAATTAAATATAAAAGTTATGCACAGGGTACCTGGGTGGCTCAGTGGGTTAAGTCTCTGCCTTCAGCTCAGGTCATGATCCCAGGGTACTGGGATCCAGGCCCACATTGGGCTCTCTGCTCGGCAAGGAGTCTGCTTCCTCCTCTCTCTCAGCCTGCCTCTGTGCCTGCTTGTGATCTCTCTCTCTGTGTCAACTAAATAAATAAAATCTTAAAATAATAATAATATAAATAAATAAATAAATAAATGTTATACACAAACTACACACACACACACACACACACACACACAAAATTCTCAATTTTTACCATAGTTTAAAAGATTTGGCAATATAGTCATATTGGCCATCTCATGTAAGAATTTTAGCCAGACAGTATTGAAGAGATATTGAATATTATTTTATTTAAAAGCTTCCATGCAAGAAAATCTGGGACTCTCCAGACCAGTGACTTTCATGAAGATTATACTACTGTTTAATTTATTTTTGCTGTTTTCCTAAAACAACTTGGCTATGAAATTGCAAGACTATGTTACACAATGTATTTTAAATTATATACTACATTTTAGGTAACTTTATCTCAGCAAACGTTATCAAGTTGAGTGTGTCTTTCTGAGTTACTTTTTCCTATTTATTTTCACATCAAAAGGAAACAGTAAAACCTAAAGCTGCTGCTCTCTGCCCTCACCATTTAATATTGTTCCTTCCTACACAAATCAATGTTACCAGCTCTCAACTAGAAAATAATGGAGTTAATTGACTCTCTAAATAAACTCTTCTGAGAAATTAGGAACAATCTTTAAGTTTCAATTAACTACAGTTTATCTATAAAGAAGCCTCAACCAGAGTATCTCTGTTTGGTATAGCTTAATAAGGGAAAATGTGAACTATAAGGAAACAAGTTTTCATAAGAGGTCAAGAAAACCACCTCACTTTCAAAATAATGTCCAAGATAATTTATTCAGTCCTCCATTCATTTATTCAACAAATTCTTTTTGAAATCTTACTATGTGCCAGATACCATACAAGACACTGGGTGACCAAAGAATTAAAGAAACTATCCTAGAAAAAATTTTAAGTGCCTAAGCTGAGAATTATATGATGACTAAAGTTATCAAATCAAGGACATATGTTCAGAAAGGAACAGGCTATGTGAAGACCTAGGTAGCATGATATAAACTCCAAAACCTAAAAGACCACACAAAAGAAAGCGAGCCAGGTTTTCATAATATGTAGGAAATTATGTCATGATACATTAAAAGAAGAAAGAGGAGTAAAAGGAGAAGGAGGGATGGGGGAGAAGGAGAAGAAAGAAGGTGGTAGCCATATGAGGGATGTAGAGAACACCCAGTTCTTGCATATCCCACAAACTAGAAGAGAAAGGGGTCTTTACTATGGAAGCAATTTTTCATTGGTTCAAGAAATAAAAGGAAATAGATTGTAATTTTTTAGAAAGGGACCAAAGCTTGAGCAAGTACTAAAGAATGACAACAGAGCCACATCTGCAATCACTTATTAACCAAGGGAATCAAATCCTAATGGTATTCTTTCCATTCTAATGCAGAAATATGAGAGGTACAGACTAACCATGAATACGCTGGAAGACAGTGAGCTGATTCACTCTTTTAAAATATGGAACCTGGGGCGCCTGGGGGCTCAGTCATTAAGCATCTGACTTCAGCTCAGGTCATGATCCTGGAGTCCTGGGATCGAGCCCCACATCGGGCTCCCTGCTCAGCAGGAAGCCTGCTTCTCTCTCTCTCACTCCTCTTCCTTGTGCTCCCTCTCTCGCTGTTTCTAACTGTCAAATAAATAAATAAAATCTTTAAAAAAATAAAAAAATAAAATACTGAAACCCTTAGAGAATCACTGAGCCAACCCACTAACAAATAGCTAGATCTAGGAAGTCTCATCCCAAAGCTTCTTAGCTCTCAAAGAAGAAAATAAGTTCTCTTTTCTTCTCTAATATTTTGGATCACAGTAATATTTTGAACCCAGAAATGGACCCTCAACTCTACAGTCGACTAATCTTTGACACAGCAAGAAAGAATATCCAATGGAAAAAGGACTGTCTCTTCAACAAATGGTATTGGGAAAATTGGACAATAACATGTAAAAGAATGAAACTGGACCACTTTCTTATACCACACAGAAAAATAAAGTCAAACGGATTAAAGACCTCAGTGTGAGACAGAAAAACATTAAAATCCTAGAGGAGAACATAGGTAGTAACCTCTTTGACATTGGCCACAATAAGTTCTTACTAGATATGTATCCTGAGGTAAGAGAAACAAAAGCAAACATAAACTACTGAGACTTCAATTATCTCATTTTAAAACATCTTACAATACTTCAAATTTATTTTTTATATCCAATAGTTATTAAAAATAACATTACCAAATAAAACATCTTCATAAATGTACATTAACTCATGGAAGTAGACAAAATTACACTTAGCAGTGTGCCTAGCTTCTGAGAGCTGACTGCTAAATTTCTGAAACTTTTGAAAACTGGTTAACATCAGCAATGATGAAGTATTTATACCATGGAAATCGGCAAATCTACAAATTCAAGTTCCCCCCAGCCCAAGAGCCATAAGTTAAACATTTACCAGCACATCACTGGTAACATCCATGGGGAATATAAAAGAAAGCCAATCATTTCAATATTATAGCACTGTTAATAAACCACATATGCTAAACACAGCAACCCACCACTTACCCTCAATATCTTCTCAAGATTATAAGACCAAATCCAATTATTTTCTTATTGTCTAAGGCTTCTTCCTCACACATTATGTAATATGGAGAATAGATGACAATAGTTAAAGCTAAAGAGCTTGATCTTCAGATTTGATTTTTCAGAAATTGGCTAATGTGATTATTCCAGAATTCTGTGGTTTCATCCTATGTTTGCCGAAAATTTTTAAATTGAGTCACATAACTATCTATGAAATATGAGTTTGGAAAAGAACACTGACCTTTTTGCAACCATGCAAGGAATAAATATATATTTATATATAAAAATAAACATATATTTCTTCTAAAGCCATAAAATTCAAACTTGGCAGGTCTACAGATCTCAGTGAGAAGAAAAATCAAGTCAATTCAGTAAAACAGTTAAGAAAATTTTAAGCAGCAAGTTTTGAAACAAAAAGATGAGCGTATATAACTTTTTTGCTAAGAAGCAAGAGCAGTTGAAGAGATAAAGCTATCACTGCTGAAGTAAACATTATACATAATAACCCAACAAAAAAAGAGCCAACTATCCAGCTTACTTGGAGTCAGGAGTGATAGCAGTACAAGAAATGAGAGAAACAAGGATTCACTGCTTTACTTTCAGCCATTCTTCAGAAACTCATACTAGTGTTGAGACCAAAGCTACCAAGGTCAAGTCCAACAAAAGTGCACCAGTTGTTAGAATTGTCAGCTTTAGAAATTCTCTGGAAGATGAATTACCCCTAGATCACACTAAATAAAAGTTAAATGCCTTGCTGCCCATGATTTCAAGATATTCTTCCTACATGAAGAACTTAAAGATGTGTTTTTAAAAGCATGATACATTTAAATAGCCACACCTATACTGCATTTTGGACATTGGATGAAAAGTTCACCTTAATATATATTGGTGTTCAAGAATAACTCCCTGCGAGACATATTTGGCATCTACTACCTCATTCCTCTGTATATCTTCTCAATAAGGAATGTACAGGTCTTTATAGCACATCTTTATAAAGACCATATAAATATAGGAGAAAGATTCTTCTTCTTTTCTGTCACTGTATTTGTAATCTCTAACATTTCTTTTTGATTCTTTCTCAAGATTTCCATCTCTCTGCTTGCATCACCCATCTGTTCTTGCTTGCTATCTACTTTATCTCTTAGAGTCCTTAGCATATTAATTGTAGTTGTTTTAAACATAATCTGATCATTCCCTATCTCTTCCATGTCTGTTTTTGATGCTTGCTCTGTCTCATCAAATTGTACTCTTTCCTTTTAGTATGTCTTGTAACTTATTCTTAATTGCTGGCCTGGGTAAAAGGAACTATTGTAAATAGTCCTTTAATAAAGTGGTGGTAAGTTGTGGAGGAAGGGAAGCATTCAGTAGTCCTATAATCAGGTCTCAGTCTTTTAGTGAGCTTATGCCCCTAGACTGTGAACTTCACACATGCTTCTCAGTCCCCTTCCCCACCTCAGGTAGGACAGAATGGCTAGAGTAAGTTAAAGTTAGATATTCCTCTTCTCTCACATGGAATCTACAGCTCATTGGAATTGATTATTTCCTTCCTGCCAAGTAAGTTAGGCTGTGATAAAACTCTAGCAAATAGATGATACCTGATTAGACTCTCCTGACAGCAGGCCTTCTTAAGAAGAACAGAGTGCTCGGTATATTTCAAAATGTATTCTTTTCCTCTTCTCCTGTAGAAAAATGAGGGAATTTGTCTCCCATATTTACTGTTGAAAACCTGGTCACGCTCCTAGAAGTAATACTCGCAATGGCATAGAGGTCCCCCTGTGACAGGGTCCATCTGGAGTTTTTAACTCTCAGAGTTGTCTACACTGAGCTTCCAGCAATTTGTCAATTACAGCTCAGGTTTCCTACCCTAACACTTTATATTGGTAAGTCTGCTCTGGGAAGCCATGATCCATATATCCAACCTGTCTGTCTATCCAGTTTTGGGTAGTAAACCAATCTGAAGATATTTCAATCCTTATATGCATGACAGCATTGTTTGTAAAACAGAAAAATTGTAATCAGTTTAGTTATCATTTGAAGTGAGTGGCTAGGGAAACTTTGGTTTCTAAGTTACTCTTTATATTTTCCCTGTCTCCTGATTTCTCTCTCTCTCTCTCTTTTTTTTTTTTCTGTACTGTTTACTTTATTGCCTTCACTGGGACATGGATTCAACCCTATATCCACTTATTTTCTCTTTTCTCAATCACCCTCTCAATGATCACAAATTAGAATTTAGAAACAGGTTTTGTTTTTTTTTTTTAAGATTTTGAGATTTTTTTTTTAAGATTTTTTTTAAGATCATGACCTAAGCTGAAGGCAGTTGCTTAACCAACTGAGCCACCCAGGCATCCCAAAAAACAGATTTTGACATTGAAAATTATCACAGTCTTCCTATAGTCAAAATTATAAAAAGAAAATAAGGATTTAAAAATTTATACATCTTAAATTACTTTTACATTTGCAGTATCAGGGATATTAAAGAAATATAGTGTATGACTTACTGTTGAATAACTTGAAAACTAACCAGAAAGATAAGGAAGCAGGCTCATCAATTTAGAAAAATAACAACATAAAGCAGAATAAGAACCAAATGATATTAAGAAATGGCCCCTGGGTAACTTTTTTTTTTTTTAAAGATTTTATTTATTTGACAGAGAGAGAGATCACAAATAAGCAGAGAGGCAGGCAGAGAGAGAGGAGGTAGCAGGCTCCCTGCTGATTAGAGAGCCTGATGCGGGCCTTGATCCCAGGACCCTGAGATCATGACCTGAGCTGAAGGCAAAGGCTTTAACCCACTGAGCCACCCAGGTGCCCCCGTGGGTAAGTTTTATTGACCGATATGGAAATTTTAGTTCTCTTGCTGAAATGTCTAATGTCTGTTTCACTTGCTTGTAATTGATTGAATTAACGATCAGTTAACTTAAGACTTTTTAAGATGTATGTATTTGAGAGAGAGAGTATGGAGAGGAGGGGCAGTGGGAAAGAGAGTCTTAAGCAAATTCAGCCCCGAATATGGAACCCAGGGCGGGGCTTGATCTCAAGACCCTGAGATCAATGGAGAATAGTTGAAGGAAAGGCAGGCAGGGGCAACAGGCCCCCGTCCTAAGAGGAAACCAACCTTAAAAGGAAGAAGACTGCATTCTGATATTCTACAACACTCTAGAAGGAGCCCTCCAACTTTTCCCATATGAACAACCACCTGATAGTTAGATGAGTGTGTAGGTAAAAACCTGATTGCATGACAGGTGCATGGGGGGGTTAATTGGATTAAAACCACCTGCGAACAGTCTCATACAAACTCCTAGACTTAGAAACTCCAATGACAACTCTGTCAGGTCCCCTTCCTCTTCAGGAGTTTTGTACTATCCGTTAATAAACTTTGCTTTGCTGCCCACCCCTCTTCATCTGGTCTACCTTCTCATTCTTTGAAGTGGCATGACCAAGAACTGCAGGCACTAAAGGAAAAGAAATCCTGAAACAAGATCATGACCCCAGCTGAAACTAAAAATCAATGCTTAACTGACTTTGCCACCCAGGCACCCCAACATTCAGGCTTTAAAACCAAAGCCTCTATGTAGGATTTCATCAGTTGACAAGAAAGAGTACAACTCTGTTCTCATCAGCTTCCCTTGTCCTATATCACCCTTACTCCTTGATTATAGGCCAATAGGTCTTTTCAAGTTCAGGGCTTCCTTTCAACAAATAAGAAAACTGTGTAGGGAGAGATTTAGTTCTTCTCTGGCTGATATGAGATGTTTACTACAGTTGGACTATAAGTTGGCTTAAGGGTGAAATGTCTTCCTTGCAGAACCACAGTCTTTTGTATAGGATCCTTCTATATATAATCCTTCCACTAACTTGGATGGGGCTTTCTGTTTAAGAGGTCATTTCTTTATGTCAGAGAGACTATGTAGCATAGATATATTTTCAGATTGTTTACCCTTACCTTCTCTAAATTTTTCTTTATGTAATATTTCTCTTACATATTTACCCACTATTGGACAAATATCTGGATAGGCAGGCCTCTGAACACATTGCTCAGGCAAGACATTACAAGATATTTGATGATCATTTTTATTATCACTGATCAGTTTATGCTTGCAACTAACATGTCTTATGGTTGAGTTTTTTTTAAAGCCTTATATAGGGAAAGTATTTATAAAAAAAACTATAGTAAGGCATACATTTAAATTTGACCTTTTTGAAAAGATCTTAGTATTTAATACATGAGGTGATGTAAACTATTAAACCTAGAGTCAGCAGATATAAAATTAGTTCCACACAGTAGCTCATCTTCACCTGAATGTCATATGAATGATGTAATGTGTAAATGATTTTAAACTGTAGAGTGCTATAAAATGTGAACACTGAAATTATTGTTGGTCAATGATATTAATACATTTTTGTTCAGACAAGGCTATTTAGAGCAAAGCACAGTGGTAAGATTTAGGAAAGTTTCATTATGGAAATGGATCTTGATATAGGCTCCAAAGAAAATTAGAGTTGGATAACCCATGGAGAAAGAACAATTTTAAAGGTAGAGGAAACTGGATGATTACAACCTCATTGGGTAACAGCAAGATAAATGGTCAGATTGGGGAACAGCAGATTGAGGAATAGAAAGATAAATAATCAGCTGGCATGAAAACATGTTGAAAGAAGTAAAAAAACATACACATACCTGTGATTAAAAAAAATGTTTTTCCTAGGGAGATTATAAAGATACATTAGATTGCTATGGCCAAGGGTAAAAGAGGGAAATATGAAATATACATTAAATTGCTCCTAATATCAACTATCAGTGAACATTTTAAAATGTTTTTTTAAGTAGGAGTGGCTAGTTTCATTTGCTGCCTTTTGTAACACTTTTAATAACCTTAGAATAAAAGGTATATTATTTTTCCAGAATCACATACAGAGTGAAGCTTATAGATATGTTGGTTGACTAACTTAATGACAAAAATGTTTAGGTATAGAACTCAGATTTGAAATCTGGCATTTTTGGTTTGGAATACAGTTTCTCTCTCTCTTTTTTCCCTCTGCTCATTTTTTAAAATTTCTATTCCATTTTAGCTAACATACAGTGTTATATTAGTTTCAGGTGTACCAGGTAGTGACTCAACAGTTTCATATATTGCCCAGTGTTCATCAAGATAAGTGCAAAGTACAGACTCTTGATCATAAAGCTGTACTGACTCTCTTGGCCAAAAGACTAAATGATAGTTTGTAGAAATAATGAATAATTAGCCTCCAAAACTCACACAGCTTTAATTATTTTTTGAGGTAAAATATTACACATGCAGAAACAACAATATAGAACATTTTCACTCTCACAGGCTTAAGAAATTTTAATATCGTAATGACATTTGCTTTACATCGCTAAGCTAAAGAAAATATTATAGTTGGTTAATGCCTTCTGGGAATTCTTTCTGATCCTAATTTCCTCACTTCCTAGAAGGAAAAACTACCAAGAATTCAGTATCTATTAATCCTGTGCAAGATTATTTTTCAAAAATAAAATTATCCCATAAACTATTGTCTAAAAATAGTATATGATAATTTTTACAAGTTTTAAATGTTATATGAAGGCATGCTAAGTTCAAAATATTTTTGAGGTTAATACCTAATTTTATATATATATAAAATTTATAATGTATAATATAAATATATATAATATAAATATATATTTTATATTATATAAGTTTATATTTTTATATTAACTTATGTAGAGTCTTATATTTTATGAATGGGCCAACAGCTAATAGTAAGTATAAGTGTTGAATTGTAACATCAACCCAATGTACTCACATGTCTTTACTTGAGCTTAGGAACAGTTCTCTCCTTGTCAAAACTAATGAAAATCAGATACCTAGATAGGACAGCTGGATTTAGGGCAAATATGACACTAAAAAATATACCTTTACCCTGAAGCAGAAAATAATGTTTTCTTAAAAATAAAATCCTCTTATGGTAGCAAGATATACACTTATATTGTGGCCTTAGTTGCTATGTCCACTTCTACAAGTTAAAATAAGAGATATAGAAATGATCCCAGAAGAAATATAAGGACTGAATCTTGTAGGGCTGAGAGATGTAATGATCTTTCCACACAGGAACTAATGTTTTTCACAGATAAAACAATATTGAAATATCTGTCACTGATAAACAATGTTAGAATTCAGCATTTGACCCAATATTTTTTTTATTTTTTTATTTTTTTTAAGTTGCATATACACTCACACATTTCCTAGAGAAAGTAGAAGTAGGATGTTAGGAACACTCTTAAGGCTTTTACTCTTCAGGCGTAAAAGCCACTTAGAATATATTATGAAACTTTGAATGCTTAACATTTTCCAAATAAAACAAAAATGGCAAGGCATTAGATTAATTTTTCCGCTTAATCAAAATTAAATAAAAATTCTATTCTCCATTGCCAGGAGAAAAATGTTGAGGAAAAGAGTGCATAAGTCATGATGTCTTAAACTGTTGGCTCCTGGGAAATTTTGTTTTGTTTTGTTTTGGTTTTGTTTTTTAAGGGAGCTCTGATGAAAAAAAAGGTTCGACCAAATTTCATAGTGATAACAGCGGTTAGCCTTTCTGTTAACGATTCTGGTCTAACATTAGTGATGTTGCTTTCAACAGGAAAATTAAGTTCTTACCAACATTGAAAGATAAAAAAATAATAAAAATTTAAAAGAGTTCAAGTATTCTGTTTGAAATAATGGCCAAAATAATTATATTCTACACATTTTTATCTATTGCACACAAATAATACAATCAAAATATAAACTTTAATTAAATGCTCATACCTCAAATATTTTTCCCCAAATTCAATCCCAGAACCAATTCTTACTGAAAATACAAATTACACATGAAGATCAAGTTTTTAAACCCATATCTGTTCAATTTTATTATTTTCAAAATAAAAAATATATATCTTGTTTCAGATGAAATTTGGCTTTCATTATTTTATAACTGTGAAACATTAATTAAATTGTTTCTTTCTTTTCCATTTTGTACTACAGGTCTTTGAAATACATTTTTCAACCTTTCCAATACTAGTGTATCTACAAGAGGTCAATAAATATCAGTTTGAAAACCTTGTCAGTATAGGCTAACAATATCCTGTACTTTCATCCTCTAATAAGCCCTTACAGTGACAGAAAAATCTATTTCTTAGTGAAATTATAAATGAAGATATTTTGGTAACTATTTACATTAGAATCCAATTAGAACATACTCTGTTTAGAATAAAACTTGGTATAAGTAAAATTTGTCATGAACTTAATGATAGCTGACCAAAGTTTGTATGCCTTAACCGGAAGGAAATACAAAATGAATAAGATATACTCAGTGCTCCCAAGGTGTTTAAAATATTCTAACAAATAAGAGGTACAAATGATTAAAAAATAAAGTTAATTTCATTATAGAGCACTTTTACCTATAATAGCCAAACATTTTAGACAATAGCAAGATTTCTCAGTGTGCCTAAATATTCAGATACATTTTGGGGCACTTGGTGGCTCAATCAGTTAAGTGTCTGACTCCTGATCTCGGCTCAGGTCATGCATGATTTCAGTGAGAAATGCATGATTTTCATGAGATCAAGCCCTGCACTGGGCTCCATGTTTGGCATGGAGTCTGCTTGAGATTTTCTTTCTCCCTCTTCCCCTCATAAATAAATAAATAAATAAATAAATAAATAAATAAATAAATAAATAAAATCTTTAAAAAATATTCAGACACATTTCAAACATATTCAGGAGTAAAATGAAATAATGGTCATCATTTTTGCATTCTGACACCATTTTTAAATTATTTACAAAACAAGGAGAATTTTTATGTAGTTTTATGCTTTTTTTCTTCTCCACTCCTCTCCCCAAGTAAGAATTAATTTTAATGGGAACACTTTACTGAACAGCAACTCATTTACATATTGTTGTTTATTCTCTTTTATTACTATTTTACTTTACAAATGCAAACTCTGATTTTTGAAACATTTCTTGAAGTAAATCACTTAAGTAAAATCATGAAGAGATTTGGTCTTCAACCAAAATATTCATGACCATCCAAATGGTAATGCTAACAAAAACTAACAAAGTATCAACTAGATAAACCCATTAAAAATGAACATCATATGAATACTATTTTACCTATATGTTTACACTGTGATTACCAAAAGCTTTTACATGAAAGTCCTTGAACTACATAGAGGTCAGAGTTTTTTTCCTCCTCCTTTTCATCATGAGATGACCTTGTTATTGAACACAGATTTGTTACTTTAATCAGAGCAAAATGAACAATTTTTCCCAACTTTACTTTTGATCTTAGACAGTAAATTATTTTTCTTTAGGGAAATGATGCACATTCTTTTTGCTAAATACTCGGAAATTAAAACATTGAGCAATTAATATGTGGCAGAGATTGTGACTTATCTCATTGAATTCTTACAACCTGTCTATATATAGGTAGCATTTCACTCCTTATTCTAAACGTGAAGAAACTGAAACAGCAAGATTAGGTAGTAATTTGCCTAAAGTTCAAGCTAACAAATGGTAGACACAGGATTAGAATCCAAGCCATATGAGAGCTAAGTCAACACTATTAGGCACTATAATATAACACTTTACAAAAGACATAAACATCACTTTAATTTAACATTACTTGCCAACATGCCACATAGGAATAGACCTTGCTCATATATCATTAGGTAACAGGTGTTGCTTACTTTGCATATATATAATTTCTATGAATCTAACCAATCCTGGTAAATTGGTAAAAGATTACTTGGAATATCATTTAAAATTTTTCAGTTAAGAAAAATAGAACCTACATTATAAAGTCAATACTTTATAATTTTATACTATATAAATTATATATAGATACATATAAAATAAAAGTCACACATATAAAATAAAATAATAAAATAGTTATTGGAGAAGGAAAACACATGCACACATACAGTAAAATAAACAATAGGTTGTGGTTCTGTTCTAAATCATATATGCTCATCACTGACCAGAGAAGCTTAAAAATGTCTTCCCTGATCCATGATAGAGACGTCTTTGTGATAGCTGTTTCTGCACTATGCCCTGACCCACTTTAGTATATGACACCAGTCCACGGTTCATGGTAATCTCTGCCATTTCATACAGATCTGGTTATTCTGTTATATCTGGCCTCCTATGCTAACTTCAATGTAGTATATTTTCCACAGCTTTGTAATTGCTCAAAATTAAATATTTAATTACAGATTTCAAGTATTTCTATTCCTATTTGAAGATTCATACAAATGCAATAGCCTCCAAAAGTGTGGCTAGTTTTCAACTCAAGTCTTCACAAATTCTTTTTACAAAAATACTCTTTCTGTGTAAACCTGCAGTGAAAAGTTTTTAATAAATCTACTAGATTGGGGTATAATAAAACAAATTCCAGCATGAATATTACCTGAGAGCTCCTCAACATTCTCAGTTCAAGTGCCTGACAATCTGCTTGCTATAATCATTTATAAGATTTGTCACGTATAATACGTTGTTTATAGCAATGAAAGTTCTAAGTGTCCTTCCCTGACCACTAGCTAAAGTCCTTTCCCTCACTGAGATTCTAATTTCTAAAGGGTGTATCTTTGTTTGATTTCTGTGCAGCTCCTCCCCTAAACTGTAAACTCCACTGGCTATTATTATATTCCTAGTGCTCAACACACACCCATTCTCTAATACTGTTTGGGGAATATAGAAAGAATAAACAAATCTTGCCCCATGTGGTTTTATCTACCACAGTGAAATCACAATTATATTTCTGAAATGCAAATCAAATCCTCTGATTGGTCTTAAACTTTCCAATGACCTCCTCCTACTTTCTAAGGTAGAAGCCTAAACCTTGTAAAGTCTTTGACTACTTGGTCTGTCCCTACCTCCAGGCTCCTTTTCTTCCATCTGTGCACTCAAATTACTGCCCCATGAGTCCAGACATACTGTAAGTTTCACAAATGTTTCAAACTTCCATATTTTCTCAGATTTTGGACATGCCATTTTATACACCTTAAAAGTTCTGCTTTCCATCCAATCTTTAGGCTTGATATGTGATTAGCATGTCTATTCCTTCTTTCAGGGGTTATTCAAGGGTGCTGTATAATTTTTCAAAGCTGTCTCTCCTAATACTCTGAATGAAATTAGGTTTGCCTTTGCCTGTGCTTTCTCTGCATTTTGTCCACGCTCTCATTATAGCAATTATTCCATTGCATTCATTATTTATTTTAGCTTCTGCTTTCCTACCAGCTTAAAACTATCACTATATAATAACTTTATGGTCAGGAGTTACAGGTTTCATCTATGTGTTATCAGTATCTAACAGTGTGCCTATATCAAAAGAGATCTTCTTGTACAGAGGTAGTAAATGACTAAAGGAATGGAGGCCTCAATGTTAATGTCCATGCTAGGGTGTCTGAAAATTCATTCCATACTGTTGGGGTTTTTTTCTCTGCAGGATGGAAATAATTCAGAATATTATTCTAAGTAGATATAAACACATCCTCTAAACTGAATGTTCTACAAATGATTCCTCAAGACATTTACATATTAAAGGCAATTGATAAGCATGAATTCTAAGAGAGAATTTACAAACAGTATGATTTTAAATTGTTCACCATACTGTACAATAGAGAGATTTTTTTTTACAGGCAGTATGCTATATAAGACAATGAAGTGTTATCATACCTCACTATTTGTGGTTCTATGCTATATTATTACATATGCTATATACACTATATTACAGGGAACTGCAATATACTTATATTTCAGTTAGAAAATCTTTTGGGATAGGGTTTAAGGCAGATTCACCATATATTAAGCCCTCTTTAATAACTGATACTAGAGAGTCAATGAATTTTAGGGCTTGAGGCTTTTGTGAGAGAATAGCTATATATATATATGTTTTTCTTAAGACAATTCAGAATTTTAAGAAATAAAAAAACAAAGATAACTATGTTACCTTTATTGTATCCAGGTGTGATGAATGTAAATACCCTGAAAGTAAAACGTGAGAATTAACTAAGTGTATCAAGATCTCATCACCATTACTAGTTCATCTACATAAAAATGACTTTGGGGGCACCTGGTGGTTCAGTCATTAAGCATCTGCCTTTGGCTCAAGTCATGATCCCCGAGTCCTGGGATCAAGCCCTGTATCGGGCTCCCGGCTCGGCAAGAAGCCTGCTTCTCCCTCTCTCATTCCCTCTGCTTGTGTTCCCTCTCTCGCTGTGTTTCTGTCTGTCAAATAAATAAATAAAAATCTTAAAAAAAAAAGATGACTTTGTGGTAACGCATTTCTCCATTATTTCTATAACAAAATATATGCAAAGAGGGAAATGACACTGACAGCATTTTTGAACTGTGTTGCACAAAGGTGAAAGTATAATGGATTTTCATAGCACTTAAAAGACATTTCTGTTAGGGCTAAAAGCAAAGATCAGAAAAAATATTTTTCCTGGAAAACAAAAAGTACTGAGAATCCCACCATTCAGTAGAATAATCTGCCCTTACTGCTAGATTTTTATTTTTAATAAATGTTGAAGAGCTAATGATGAATAATAGTAATAATGAACAGCCTAAAAAATGTTATTCTTTCTCCAATACAGACATTAAGAGAAATTAAAAATTCCCATTTTTGTTTTCACAGAAGACAATCTTTTACTGTTTCAAGAAAAATCTAATTTTAGAAAAAAATTAAAAACGTGTAGAATATTTCCTATTTAAGAAGGTCCTCTGAAATAATACATACAAGATTTTTTAATTAAATGAAAAATAATGTTATTACATGTCCTGCCTTTAGTCAAATTAGTAAAATTCCATGTGTTTTTAAATAGGTTGGAATTATATATGGTAATTATAAAATTTTAATAATTCCCCTTAATTTTAGCACTAATATTTAAGTATATAGTTTTACTATCAATTCTAAGACTTAATCAATACTATTCTAGTGGCATAGAAAACTAAACACCCTGAAGACTTTTCCATTGTTAACAACTAAAATTCTGAATAAAATAAGAAAATGTTTAGTGTTTCATTAAGATAGCATGAAAATAAGAATCTATTATAACTCGTTTGGTTCTACTTTAGGACAAAGGTTCTACCTTAGGACAAAGATGTAGAAAGCCACAAGAAAATCTGCTTTCACACTAATAATGACAGAAAGACAAATAATCATAACTTTTCCAAAGCCCATCAGAGACCTGAGGTCTCCGGGCAACCAAGAAAACTAAATTCTACAGAATGACAAGCCTCTAAGAATAGAAATCCCACACACAATCCATTTCACCCATATCAAAGCATAAGAGAGATAGACATCGAACAAGCAGATAAAAATAAATAAGCTAAAGTTTTTAACAAAATTTTAAAGGAATAGTATGAGGGAAATGTCAGTTCTATAATGGGTAACCCAGAAACAAGGGGAGATTGGATTCATTTGCAAGGTCTTTTCCATGGCTTTCCCCATGTACTCCTGGGGAAGACTGATTGGAGGGCAGGGGGACTGATGAGAACTCTCCCCACTTGGCATGGGCATTCAGCATATAATCTGCTGTTGTGAAAAAATCTTTTATGTTTCCCTATACTTTTCTTCCTATGAAGCAAAAGCTTTAAGCCATTTGGAGAAAAGCAGCAAACTCTCTCATCTGCTGGGATAGAGGTAAAAATCCATTATTATACTATAAGATAGAATCAAAACTCACAGCCACCAGGATTGGGATGGAAATCTCCCCAATCATGGAACAAGGTAAAGATCCTTTGCTGCTGGGAGAAGTATATAATCAAAAACTCTACAACCATCAGTAAAGAACAGAAATGCCTCTTGAAGGGCACCTGGGTGGCTCAGTTGGTTAAGCATCTGCCTAGCTCAGGTCATGATCCCAAGGCCCTGTAATAGAGCCCTGCATTGGACTACCTGATCAGTTGGACTATGTGGGGAGTCTGCTTCTCCCTCTCCCCTTGATCCTCCTCCCTGCTTGGGCTTTCTCTGTCTCAGATAAATAAATAAAATCTAAAAAAAAAAAAAAAAGTCTCTTGACCCCAGGATCCCAACACCAATAGCAAGCAGAGATCAGCCAGCATCAGATAAGGGGAAAGGAATTACCTCAGCCCTAGATCAACCACAAATACAAAGCAGGATTTGGCTACCAGGGGAAGGAAGGGAAGGAATGCAAGCACAGAGCCACTTTGAGCCCAGGAACACAAAGCATGCCAAATACTGAAGATAAATATACACAAAACAAGTGGAAGATGAAACTCCTCTTGGCCCTTAACATGAAACTAATACCAAGTAACAAGCAACAACCATCTCTCACTAGAGAAGAGTCAAGAGCATAGACAAAGGCACTATAACATGTGTGCAAAAACTTCTAAAGCTGAGAGTGGAGCAAGAATGCTGAAACACAAGGTAACTCTTCCCAACAAGTGGATAAATTTGAAGCTTATATTGCACTGAAGGGAATCATAACAACAACAAAATCTAAACCTTGCTCAATTCCTGATTAGAATGATTCTTACTAAAAATCAGAACAAAGAAGAGGCATTCCAGGCACAGATACTATCAACTTCAGTCTCTAATATTCTATATTATGAGAGCACTCAATAAAAACTATGAGACAAGCAAAATTATGAAACAAACAAAAACCCATGAACAATAACCCATTGTGAAGATATAAAGCAATCAAAGAATGATACTTAGAGTTGACCCATTAGTTGAAACTATCAGACAGGAAAATAAAAATAACCACAATGCATATATTAAATGATCAGAGGAAAAAGTAGATAATATGTATGAGCAGATAATGGATTTCACCAAACAGATGAAAACTAAAACTCTAATGGAAATGGTAAAAATAATAATAAAAATAAAGACAGTAATAGTGATGAAAAATTCCTTTGACAATACTCATTACCAGAGTGGAAACAGCTAAGGAATTAGTAAACTTAAGCATGGAGCAAAATAAATCATCCAAGCTGACATTTTTTTTTTAAGACTGGAAAATACAGAATAAAGAATTCAGGAGATGGGGTGGGAAAAATCCCTATGAAAATATGAAACTTCAAAATTGGAAATACCATAGTCAAACTGGTGAAAAAGAAAAAGAGAAAAGGTTAAAACAAGCTGAGAAAAATGAAACATTTCATAGAGGAGAACAAAGATAAAGTTTACCACAATCTTTGTATCGGTAGTTAAGCAAGTCAGAATATAAAAGCATAGAATCATTATAGCATTGTAAGAGAAAAATCTATTGATTCAGAATTCCATTCCTAGTATAAGTATGTTTCAAAAATGATTCCAAAATAGTCTTTTTTCAGATAAACTAAAGCTGAATTCACTGTCAATACCATATACAAGAATATTAAAGGCAGTTCTTCAAGCAGAAGAAATGATTCCAGATGTAAATGTGAACAAAGAAACATGAAGCACCAGAAATGATAAAATTAAGGTAATCATAAAAGACTTTTTTCCTTATTTTCGATCACTTTAAAGATAACTTG
The DNA here is from genome assembly GCA_004023965.1 of Spilogale gracilis. NCBI lineage: Eukaryota > Metazoa > Chordata > Mammalia > Carnivora > Mephitidae > Spilogale > Spilogale gracilis. The sequence continues at coordinate 32,165 of PITA01002541.1, forward strand.
ATGCTCTAAATCAAAAATAGTAACACAATTGTAGGTTTGTAAGATATAAGAAGTAAAATGTGTGACTACTATAGCATAAAAATGAGGAGGAACAAAAGTAACCATAGAGTAAGCTGATTAAATTATACATGAAATGCAATAGTATTTGGCAGTTGACGGTGGTAAGTTACAAATTTACATTGCAAATCTTAAAGCATTCACTAAAAAAAATGTTTTTAAGTGTATTACTAATAATCCAATAGTGTAAATTTATAAAATCACAAAAATATGTTATAAAAAAATTAGAAAGCAAAGAATAGATGAGAGAGACAACTATATGGCAGAATAAATTTTTTACAACAATCTAAATAACATTCACTACATTACATTTAAGTTTCTGAAAATCCCAATTAAAAGGTAAAGTTTGTCAGATTGGAAGATAAAATAAGAACCAATTATAGTAATTGCAAAACATTTTAAATATAAAGGCATACACAGGGTAAAAAATAAAGATAGAAAAGATAAGTCAGTCATGTAAGCACTAAGTAAAAAAGTTGAAGTGGCTATCTCAATGTCAAATAAAAGCAGATTTCAGTGGCAAGGAATATTAGTAGGACTTGCATAATTATAAGGAAATCAATTCGTTAAGATTTAATGAATTAAATAGACTCACCACCATTACACAGGTCATAAAAATCTTAAATGTTTATGCTCCCAAAACAAAACTTCACAACACAGGAAGAAATGCTGATAAAACTGAGGAAAAATAGATATATCCATAGTTATAGTCAAAAACTTCAATACTCCACTTTCACTAATGGGCAGAAAAAGTAGATAGAAATTCACAGATAAAGGAGATCTGAAGAATACTATTATATTAGTTGATATTTATAGAACACTCTCCCAATCAGAGCACAATGATAATTATTTTCAAATACAATGGAACGTTCACCAAGACAGAACAAATTGAAAATAATTGAAATTATACAAGATATATTTTCAGATCACAGTGCAATGAAACTGCAAATAAAGAACAGAAAGAAATGTGGGGAAGAGGAGCAAGATGTCAGAGGAGTAGGAGCCCTAGATATCATCAGGTCCCAGGAATGCAGCTGGATGGTTATCAAACCAGTCAGAACACCTACAGAATCAACAGGAGATAGAAGAGAATAAGAGCAGCAATTCTAGGAACAGAAAAGTGACCACTTTCTGGAAGGTAGGACACATTGAGAAGTGAATTGGAAGTGACATTTGGGAAGACAGACCACAGAGGAAAGGGCTGGCTCCCAGCCAGCAGTGGAGCAATGGAGCACAAAATCAGAACCTTTAGAAGTCTGCTCCACTGAGGGACATCACCCCAGAGGCGAAGCAGGGGATGAAACCCTTGTGGGGACAGTGTGGTCTCAGGACCAGGATTGGGGGGTCACAGAAGTACTTGGGGTGCCTGAGCGTGGTAGAGCTCACAGGTATCTGAGCGGGAAAGCAGGCTGCAGAGAGATAGCTGAGAAGGGGGGTCTCAGCTCAGAGTTACCTTAAACCGTGGTTCAAAGCACAGTTGGGCAACTGTTCTTCCAGCAGGGGCTCCACAAGTAGCAGGTCCAGGGAGACCCACTCCTTTCTCCACCAGGAGGAATGGCGTGGGAGCGTCCTGCAGGAAGCTGCTGGGTTTCCAGACTCCAAATGGGGCCGAGAGCCAGAAATGAAAACGCTTGGTCACAGGCCAGGAGAGCACAGAGTGCAGCTGGAGACCAGGGAGATGGGCATGATTAACTGCTTTTCTCTGAGGGAACACTGAGGAGTGGGGCCACAGCTCCAGCTCCTCTGGACCGGAGACTGGGAGGCCGCCATCATCATTCCCCTCCGTCCTCCAAAGCTGTATGGAAAGTGTTCAGGGAACAAAAGCTCCCAAGCATGAACCTGAGCAGATTGCTTAGATTGGCCCCTGGCAAGGGCAGGGCAGCTCCCACTTGGGCAAAGACATCCAAGAATCACTGCAACAGCCTCCTCCCCCAGAAGATCAGCGAGAACATCCAGCCAAGACCAAGTTCACCGATCAAGGAGAACTGTAGAACTTCAGAGTTAGGAGAAAGCCTCACTTACAATTCATAATTTTTTTTCCCCATGATTCTTTGGTCTTTCAGAATTAATTTTTTTTAATTTTGTTTCTTTCTTCGTCTATTTTAAATTTTTTTCTCTTTCCTATTTTTAACATCTTTTTAACTATTTTATCAATACCTTTTTAAAAAATTTTTTTCAATTCTCATCGTTTTCATCATATTCAATCCCTTTATTGTATTGAAACTTACTTTTTGTATACATATAGGTTTTTCTTTCTTATAAACTTTGTTTCTTATAATAGATAAAAATATACCCTAAATCTAGCCCATGGCTTTGTTTAACTCTCCAGCCTCATATTCTTCAGTTTGTTTTTTTTTAACCAACTTATTATCAATTACTTTTTTAGAATCTTATTTTAATGTTCATCTTTATACTAATATTCCATCTCTTCATCATATATGCCCTTATTTTCATACATATATCTTTTTCTTTCTTTAAAATTTTGGGAGGCAGTTTCTGCTAACAGACAAAAACATACCCAAAATCAAGTGTGTGGTTCTGTTCTTTTGACCAGTCTAATCAAACAGTCTAATCTGTTTCTTTTGACCAGAAATAAAAAACCTATGTGTATACAAAAAGAGAGAGAGACAAATAAATACAGGCAGAGATATAGACTTTTTTTCCCTTTCTTCCTCCCCACCCCCAGGTTTGGGTCTCTTCTGATTTGGTTAGTATATGTTTTTCTGGGGTCATTGCTACCCTTTTAGTATTTTGTTCTCTCATTCATCTATTTCTTATCTGGATAAAATGACAAGGAGGAAAAACTCACCTCAAAAAAAAAAAAAAACAAAAAACAAGAGGCAGTACTGATGGCTAGGGACCTAATCAATAGGGATATTAGTAATATGTCAGAACTAGAGTTCAGTATGATGATTATCAAAGTACTAGCTGGGCTCAAAAAAAGCATGGAAGATATTAGAGAATCCCTTTCCAGAGAAATAGGAGAAATAAAAGAACTAAAATCTAACCAAGTTGAAATCAATAATTGTATTAATGAGGTGAAATCAAAAATAGAGGCTCTTACTGCTAGGATAAATGAAGCAGAGAGAATTAGTGATATAGAAGACTAAAAGATGTAAACTACAGAAGCTGAAAAAAAGAGAGACAAACAACTACTGGACCACAATGGGAGAATTCGAGAGATTAGTGATACCATAAGATGAAACAATAGTAGAATAATTGGGATCCCAGAAGAAGAAGAAAGAGAGAGAAGGGTAGAGCAAATTATAGCAGAGAATTTCCCTAATTTTGGTGAAGGGAACAAGCATCAAAATCTAGGAGACAGAGAGAAATTCACCTCAAAATCAATAAATATAGGACCATACCCCATCATCAAGTAGGAAAACTTACAAGTCTCAGTGACAAAGAGAAATTCCTGAAAGCTTGGGAGAAGAGGTCTATAACATACAGTGGCAGAAATATTAGACTGGCAGCAGACCTATCCACAGAGACCTGGCACTGCCATGATATATTCAGAGCACTAAACAAGAAAAATATGCAGCCAAGAATACTATATCACATAGACTGCCACTGAAAATAGAAGAGATGAAAAACCTTCCAAAAAAACAAAAACTAAAAGAATTTTCAAACACCAAACCAGCCCCACAGGAAATATTGAAAGGGGTCTTCTAAGCAAAAAGAGAGCCTAAAAGAAACATAACTGAAAGGAACAGAGACAATATACAGTAACAGTCACCTTACAGGCAATACAATGGCACTAAATTCACATTTTCAATAGTTACCCTGAATGTAAATGGGCTCAAAGCCCAAATCAAAAGACACAGGGTATCAGAATGGATAAAAAGAAGATCGATCAATATGCTGTATCCAAGAAACTCACTTTAGACCCAAGGACACTTCCAGATTTAAAGTGAGGAATTTAAAGTGTGGAAAACAATTTACCATGCAAATAGACAACAAAAGAAAGCTGGGGTGGCAATCCTTATAACAGAAAAATTAGACCGTAAGCAAAATATTACAGTAAGAGATGAGGAAGGACACTATATCATACTTAAAGGGTCTGTCCAAGAAGAAGATCTAACAATTGTAAATATCTATGGCCCTAACATGGGAGCAGCCAATTATATAAACCAATTAATAACTAAGTCAAAGAAACACATTGATAATAATAAAATAATAGTAGGGGTCTTTAATAACCCCCTCACTGAAATGGACAGATCTAAGCAAAAGATCAACAAGGATTTAAAGGCTTTAAATGGCACACTGGACCAGATGGACATCACAGCTACATTCAGAACATTCCATCCCAAAGCAACAGAATACACATTCTTTTCTAGTGCACATGGAACATTCTCCAAATTGGTTCATATCCTCAGTCACAATTCAGGTCTAAAACAGTACCAAAAGATTAGGATCATTCCCTACATATTTTCAGGCCATGTTGCTTTGAAACTAGAATTTAACCACAAGAGCATAATTGGAAAGAACTCAAATACATGGAGGCTAAAGAGCATCCTACTAAAGAATGAATAGGTCAACCAGAAAATTAAAGAAAAATTTAAAAACTTCATGGAAACAAATGAAAATGAAAACATAACTTTCAAGATCTTTGGGGGTACAGGAAAGGTGGTCCTGAGAGGAAAGTGTATAGCAATACAAGCCTTTCTCAAGAAACAAGAAAAGTCTCAAGGACACAACCTAAACCTACACTTTAAGGAGGTGGATAAAGAACAGCAAAGAAAGCTTAAATGCAGAAGGAGAAGAGAAATAATAAAGACCGTAGCAGAAATCAATGAAATAGAAACCAAAAGAACAGTAGAACAAATCAATGAAACTAGGAGCTGGTTCTTTAAATTAACAAGATTTATAAACCTCTGGCCAGACTTATCCAAAAGAAGAGAGAAAGGACTCAAATTAATAAAATCATGAATGAAAGAGGAGAGATCACAACCAACACCAAAGAAATACAAACAATTATAAGACCATATTATTAGCATGGCAGGGCTGCCCTTTAAACACCACTGCTATTCAACATAGTACTAGAAGTCCTAGCCTCAGCAATCAGACAACAAAAAGAAATAAAAAGTATCCAAATCTGCATGCGCGTGCACGCGCGCGTACACACACACACACACACACACACACACACACACACACAGTGGAATACTATGCAGCCATCAAAAAGAATGAAATCCTGCCATTTGCAATGATGTGGATGGAACTGGAGGGTATTATGCTGGGCGAAATAAGTGAATCAGAAAAAGACAATTATCATATAATCTCTCCGATATGAGGAATTTGATAGGTGGGGGGGTCGTGGGGGCTAGGGAGGGAAAAAAAATGAAACAAGATGGGTCTGGGGAGGGAGAAAAACCATAAGAAACCCTTAATTTCAGGTAACAAATTGAGGTTGCTGGGGGGTGAGGGGGAAGGGATAGGGTTGCTGGGTTATGGAATAATTAATTAATTAAAAGAAAAGAAACATTATTTTATATGAATGGGTTATGGGTGATTTGTTAAGCAGCAGCATATAACCAGAACAACCATAATTATGTTCCTCCTCCTTATATTCTTATATATGAAACTTACAAACTTAAACACAAGTGAGTAAGATTATTTAAAGCCCTGTACTCTGCAGTTCAAAATCATACGTTTATATTAAGTGGTGGATAGAGGGGTTAGGTTGAGTAGATGAAGTTCAGGAGAGTTTTAGCTATTTTGTATGATTCTATTGTGGTGGATATATGACAATATGCACTTGTCAAAACCCATAAAAGTTCACAACACCTTAATGCATGCTAATTAAAAAAATTTAGGAGGTCAGAGGATTTTAGGATGGAGTATAGAATGTGATAGGGATTGAAATGTATTACAAATGTATGAAATACCCTCACTGAAGGGGATGGGGCAAAGGTGCTAACTTAACCATTTTTAGAAATGAATAGAGTCTGTAAGATTAAGGGCGCAAGTATAATATATAAGCACTGTACTTTACTTATAAAGTCATATCCCACAATAGTATAGGTTAATAATTCTGAAACTGCCATACATGTTTACTAGGATTGAACAATTTTGTACATGGATGAGAGATGGTCTACACCAGGTTTCCCATTGTTGGAGCAGGAAATCACCAATAAGCAACATGACATGGCTAGGAAGACCAATATGGTATCTGGTAATGAATTAGAAGTGGAGATGTTAGTATGAACTCATATTTAGATTAATAGAAACACAGTTGGCTGCATAGAAAAATACACACACACACACACACACACACACACACACACACACACACACACACACAGGTTAGCAGGCAGACATGTATTTCCTTGCTCTGTGATCTAAGAGGACCAGAATCAATGATACCCCAGTAGCAATGAGCATACCCAACACAAAGATTTTCGTTTCAAATACATTCTCCAATAAAGGGAACCATAATTAATTGAAGATATGGTTAATTCTTGGACTGGGGCAGGAACCATAAAAGATAAGCCTAAGGAATGTTACACTGTCAAAAAGTAAGTAACCACTCTCTCTTACGCTCTTGTTCTACCACTCTGTCAGTCACTCACGTATTCACTCTCTTTCCACCTGTATACATATATGGTGGTATGTCAAAGGGACATAGTAGCCAACTGAAAGCATTCCCAGTGGTTAATGATGGAACAACTGAGCAACAAAATTAAATAGTATTGAATTTTAACCCAAAGTATAAAATAACCATGAGTCCATACTGAAAACACAGAGAAACAAATAGGGATAAGAGGCAAACATCCCATAAAGAAGAATTCCCAAAAAAAAAAAAAGAAGAATTCCAAATAATCTGTGTAATTACCCAACCCTTAAGGAAGTAAGGCATTAACTTATTACTCCTTAGTATGGGCTGTCCCCTGTGGCTTTCTTCCAAAGAGCACAGCAGAAAAGGAAGAAAAAAAAGAGTAACTTTCTGGTAAAGAAATTTCACAAAAACTACCCTACTTAAATGATTAAGTTTAACATCAACTCTGATAAGTCATGTTCATTATAGGCACCATTGAGATGATGTGATGAAAACTGCTGTGTGCCTCTGGTATTCCTCCCCAAAACACATAACTCCAGTCCAATCATGAGAAAACATCAGACAAATCACAACTGAGTGACATTTTTCAAATTGACTAGTACTCTTTAAAACTGCCAAGATCATCAAAAATAAGGAAAGTCTGAGAAACTGTCATATCTAAGAAGAGTTCTAAGGAAACATGACAATTAAATGTAATGTGGTATCCTGGATGGGATCCTGGAACATAAAAGGGAAATTAGGCAAAAACTAAAGAAATCTGAATAAAGTATGAACTTTAGTTAATTTAATAATGTATCAATATTAGTTAATTGTAACAAATGTACCATGCAACAGTAAGATGTTACTAATATGCAAAACTGGGTGTGGGAAATACAGAAACTGTATTACCATTGTAATTTTTCTGTAATTCCAACACTATTCTAAAATTAAAAGATTATTTTAAAAATATTATAACCATTCTTGTCTCCTTTCTTACTCTCACAGCCAACATCTAATTAATCAGAAAAATCCTGATCATTCTACCTTCAAAATATAATCACAATCCAACTAATTCTACTGCCTTTCACAGCTCCTAACCTGACCAAATCACCTTTCTCATACTCCTTATTATCACAATATTTTCCTATTGATCCCTCTTATTCTGCCCTTTTTTCCCCTTTGGTCTACCTGAAGCATAGCAAGAACGGTGGTTTCTCTAAAACTACAAGCAAGTAATGTCAATGGACTACTCTAAACTCTCCAATGGCTCCCTAACTGCCAGAAGACTTCATAAAAGTCTACAAAGCCCCATGACATCTGGCATGGTTTCCTTTAGATCCCATTTCCTATTGCTTTTCTTCTCATTTACCCTACCCCGGGTTATGACTTTAACATTTCGAATAAGCTACTGCCTCAAGATCTTGGCACTTTATATTTCCTATGCTAGAATGCTCTTCCTTAAGAATTAGTATGTCTTATTCTCTCACCTCCTTTAAAAATTTTTACTCAGTTACTTTGTTGGCAAGTCCTTTCCTGGTAACCTTACCTAAAGTCCAATCCCCTAAACACACTTGCTCTTCCCCTTCCATAACTATCTCCTTAGCCCTCTCCACCATCTAACATAATATTTTCACCTATTTATCTTGTTATATATTTTGTCTCATTAGACAGTTGGGAATGTAAATTCCATGATAGTATAGAGTTTGTTTTGTCCACTCCTTTATCTTCTTTACTCAGAATAATGCCTGCCACCCAAGGAAGATTAATACTAGTTACCAAATAAATGAAAGGATACAAATATATAATTGAAAGGAAAGGTGTGCTTAATTTCACATGGCTGGCATATTTAACTCTGAAGTCTACCACAGCCAAGACAATTTATAACAAACAGTATGCCAAGGGGCACCAACTCTTTCCACTTAGGTCATGATCTCAAGGTCATGGGATCAAGCCCCACATGGGGCTCCATGCTCAGCAAGGAGTTTGCTATTTTCCCTCTCTCTCTCCCTCTGCCTCTGCCCCTGCTCACACTCACCCTCTCTCTCTAAAATAAATGATAAATCTAAAAAGACCAAGTATTATGTCAAAAACACGTTTTCCTAGAGATTAATGTTTCATCAGGTTTTATAGATGGAGATTATTTTCATTTAAAGGAATTCATTTTTAAGAATAGTCAAACTTCAATAATTTGGACAATACTAATTTACGATTCAAGATAATTAAACCTGGAGTATGTACTATGAAAAAGCAATTGTTAACAGTATAGACAAAATTACAGGAGATGATACTGGACTTCTAAATAACCTAACTATAATCATTTATAGATTTTTAACAAATATTTACATAAATAGATGTTTTTAATTATAAGTCAGCCTCATTAATTCTTTAAATGAAGACCCATAGGAGCTCTGCTTAAAATGGTTTGAAAACAACTTGCTTAAATAACTGTTTGTACTTAAGAAAAAACAAGACTGTATGTCTTCAAGAATAGCTTATCATTTAGGCTTTTTATGAATTCAGGCTACTCTTTCCTTCTATTATTCTAAAATGTAGTCTTAAAACATGTGTCTGGTTTTAGTTTCTCTGTTATATATTTTTTCAATTTGCTTGGCTGTAAAATAAACCTACTTGTATTACTTTCATGACTTAAAACCTCAATACCTCTCAAGGTATTGAAAGGTCCTAGAACAGATAAAAAAATTATACCCAGCATAACACTTTTTCTTCATGTGCTCTAATTGCCTTTTACTTCATTTCTCCTTGGAAAAAATCTTGTAAACAACAATTTTCAGTTTTTAAAATTATATTTCATTATTTTAAAATTATTTCAGTTGAGTCCACTTTCCATTCTGTTGGATAATTCTTATGGATGTGAACATTTTTTAAAAAAGCAAAACTTGCTTGAATTTAATGGTATACTTTCTTGGTATCTATAGTATTTTTAATCCATTTTCATGTTTTGTAACTCAATTTTGTTTTAGAAGATAAGCTACTCAATGTGGAACCATGACCTACTACCATAAAGAGTGATGGGTTTACCCTGTATATAGATATCATCCTTCAATTTTTATAAATGGATTTTAATGCTGTAATCTTCATGGTTGATTCCAAATAAATCTTCCCTTTAACTGACAAGATAGAATCACACTGCAGTACACCAATAATGAAACAGCTGTTGATTATGGCCAATATCCATTCTGATTGTGCTATTTTGACTGGTATATGTCTGTGAAGTATTAGTTGTTAAATATTTTTAATATCATGCCTATATAGAACATATTTTTTTCTGGGTTCTTGCCAAGGGAGTCTTGCTATTTTTTAATTATCTTATCAGAAAATCTTTATTAAAGACTACCTGAGAGAAAAAATATTTATAAACAACCCTAAATCAGGAGTTTGGGGTATCTGGAAATATAGATGCATTGAGAATAAGGGGTTTGGACTACCTCCCAAGAAAAATTCACATAGGGCACCTGGGTGGCTCAGTTGGTTAAGCAACTGCCTTTGGCTCAGGTCAGGATCCTGGAGTCCCAGGATCGAGTCACGCATCAGGCTCTCTGCTCAGCAGGGAGTCTGCTTCTCCCTCTGACCCTCTCCCCTCTCATGCTCTCTCACTCTAACTCTCAAATAAGTTAAAATATTTTTAGAAAAAAAGAACACTTATATTTCAAAAATTTGAAAGCCCTTAAAAAAACACATTTCAAAAGTTTGAAAGCCCTTTGTAGTCCTGAATGTATATGTTAAAATGGATCCCTCAATCAAGCCTCAGAAGGATGCACACTTAGATATCATTATCACTTGTAGAATATTTTATATAATCAAATATTATACCATTCTCTCCCTTCCACTTCTATCCACCTTTACCACTGAAATTCAGTTCACTATTGTATCTTGCCTAGACTCCTGAAACAACTTCCTAACCTTTTCTTCCTTTTTTTCTCCTTCAACTCTATTATGAACAGCAATCAAAGTGATATTTTATAAGGTCACACCACCATTTATGTAATATCCTTTCAATGTTTTCCATTGCATTCAGAACAAAACTCATTCCTTATGGGGTCAGCCAGGCCTTAAATGACCGGACTCTCAATTTTTCCTGATTTCACCACTAGAAAGTCTTCCTCTTCCTAGTATACTCCAATGATGCTGGTCTTATTTCAGTTCTTCAAAGGTATCAAATTTTCTCCTACCTTTACATACAATGGTCTTTCTGTCAGAGATGTTCTTCTTTAGCTATTAAGCTGGTGGGTTTCTTCTCATCAGCTTAAATATCACTTTCTGAGAGAGAATTTTCCTAAAAATCTCTCCAATATAAAATCAGCCCCTCAAAACACACTGTAGTTGTCATTTATGGGTAATAGTAGTTATTTCTCCATTTCTCCCCAGCCTAGGAGGCCTAGGACAGTTAATAAATATTATTCAGCCTAGGAGACCTAGGAGAGTTAATAAATATTATTCATATGAAACAAATACTAACACATTATCTAACATTAAGTGACTTTTCATGAGTTTATAATTATAAAAAGTAGTTAAATTATTATATAATTTAAGAACCAAAATATACAATTTATTATTATATAAATTATTGGGTTAGGATATTATCTACTGTAATACTTAGTTTTCTATATCTGTTGAATCCTGGACAGGACATCTGATCAGCATGCTTGACCTTCCATGCTCCAAACATATAAAAATGTTAGGTAAAATGTATTAAAATTATTTTTAATATGTGGTCAAACTGGAAGGAAGGAAGGAAGAAAAGAAAAAAGGAAGGAAAGAAGGCAGGAAGGAAGGAATTGAATGGAAAACCCAATGGTCCCAAAACAAGACATATTCAAAGCAATAACTGGAAGCAAAAGTCAAATAGTTCATTAGGATTAAAGTATATAAAATCTTAGTGGCAGGGGCTGAGAATTTAAACCTTGCACATATACATCAGAGGTCCCAGGAAAATAAAAAGTAGAGAGTTGAACTTCGAGCCCAAATACAAAGCCAAGAACCATGAAGGGTAACTCTGCCCATGAACAGGCACTAGAGAAATTCTGTTCTCTGGTTCTTCGGGTATCACTAAAACTTGCTATCTGTTCCCAACATGGGTGAAAACAATTTCTCCAAGCAACTAAAACTATAAGCTATACCCAAAAAAGGTTAAAGTCTTTATGCTTGCCTCTGTTGAAAGACAAAGAAGTATTTTTTTTTTTAACTTCCAGAAGTACAGAGAATTTAATGAAATACCAGCAGACTCATGCTTCTACAATGCAGGATACAACAAATCCTCCAATAAAATTAACACTGGTAAAGATAAACTCTAAGTCACATGTATAACATATGAATACAAGAGGAAGAGTTGGAAAGGAATACAACTAGGAAAAGTCCAACCTCAAGATCCAAATAAAATAAAATAATATACCTGAAAGATTAATTTTATTTAGTGCATATAAATTTTGAAAAGATGAACAAAAGAAATAAAACTATGAAACAATTAGTTATGAGAAAATAGCAGAATAACTTGAAAAACAGCCAAATAAGAATTCCAAAAATTACATATTTAGTTATTTAAGTTAAAATAAAAAACTAGTGAAGGACACCTGGGTGGCTATCAGTTAAGCATCTGACTCTTGATTTCAGTTCAGGTCCTGATCTTGGGGTCAAGCTCTTGCTAGGCATGGAGCCTGTTTGAGATTCTCTCTCTCTCTCTGCCCCTCCCCTACCACTCACCCTCCCATCGCTCTGCTCCCCATCAAAAAAAAAAACCTAGTGGATGCACTTAGTGGTTGGGTTAGTGATTAGAATAGGGAGCAAAAGATGAAATAATACAAATGGAAGTTATATTTGAAAAAAATTATCCAGAATGCCACACAATGATTTAAAGATACAGAAAATATGAAAAATAGGTTAAAATCATGGAGGATGCATTCAGTAGAAAAAAAAATTGATGTCAAGTAGGAGTTCTGAAATGGATAAACAGAGAATTAAGGAGAACTATTATTTAAAGGAAAACTACAAATATTTTTTCCAAAATCTTTTTTAAAAAGAATACATTCTCAGATTGAAGAAAGCTATCACATACTCAGCAAAACTGATGAAAACAAAACAAAGAGAATTCATGAAAACAAAACACAAAGAGATGGAATTTGAAGAATATAAAGTATCTGAAGACTATCAAGTACAGGAAATATTGTTAAAAGATCATATCTGCATATCAACAGATCTATACCATAGAATACTTTTTACTAGTATCAAAAGAAATCAGACAATGAAATGTCTTCAAAGAACAAAAGATAAATAACTGCCATTACTAGAATTATAAATCTAAATAAAAAGGAAATGTACAAAAGAGCCAAAATAAAAACTGTTTTTGACTAACACAGACAAGAGAAAGTTTACATAATATGAACACATTCTGAAATACATACTAAAAGACACAGTCAACAGGAAAGAAAGTAATCGTAGATGGAAAGAGTAGAATATAAAAATCAATGGTATATAAAAAATAAGTAGATTTGTAGATCCAAATAATTATGTAACACATATAAAAATGGTTAATTGGGGAGAGGCAAAAAACATGGTGGCATGACAACAATAGCACAAAAGTTGAATGTGGTATTATATAAAGATATATATATAAAACATTACTGAGAGAAAATAGGCCTTGAATAAATTGAGGGATATGTCATGTTCATAAATTCTAAAACTTGATTTTGTAAAGATTTCAAGTTTTCCCAAACTTATCTATAAATGTAATGATGTTTGATTCCAATCAAAATCCTAGCATGACTTTTTTTTTTAATTAGAAAGATAATTCAAAATTTAGGCAAAAACATACAGGGGAAAGAATAAGAAGACAATGTTAAATAACACACAGAACAAATTTGTTCTTGCTTTAAAGCTATAGGAATTAAGGCATTGTGGTATTGGTGCAAGAGAGGTAAAAAGACTAACAGAATAGAAAAGAGAGGCCAGAGATAGGCCTACATTTATGAAGCACTTGATTCTGTGCAAAAAAGATGGCATTGCATGCAGTATGGTGAAAAAAAGGATGACCTTTTCCAAAAAAAAAAAAAAAAAAGGAGTTAAATTAGTTGGATATCCATACTCAAAAAATAAACTGACCGATGTTGGATACCCTGCAGAAAAAAATCACTTCCAGGTAGATTTCAGAACTTACTGTATAAGGTGAGACAATGCAGCCCCTCAAAGATAAAAAAAAGGTGTATGCAAAGATTTTGTAAACAGGATAAAATGATAAATTAGGTGACGTTAAATAAAGAATTTGTTATGAAAAGATATCATTAAGAGAATGAAAACGCAAAGAACTAACTAGGAGAATGCATAGACTTGTATTTGGAATATACATAGAATACTTCAACAAATCAATAATTTTATAAAAACTCAGTATTTAAAAGAGGCAAAGCACTTTAAAAGAGAGTTCAAAGTAAAACAAATGGCTACTAAGTATTTGAAAACCATTCAGTGTTGTTATTCATCAGGGACATGCAAATTAAGAGCAAAATGAAATACAACTATATACCTACCATGGCTAAAATGAAAAAAACTGGCAATACCAAATATTGGCAAGGATATAGTGCAAATGATATTCTCAAACACTTTATGTAAGATTGTAAATTGGACTAATAACTTCTGAAAAACTGCTTGGCAATGTCTGGTAAGTTGAGCATATGTTCCTTTATGTTACAGTAATTGTACTCCAACAGAAAAATGCACACAAAATGCAACCAAAAACATATGTAATAATTTTCATAGCACTTTCATAGCATCATTAGTACCATATCAGAATAGCTGATATTAGTACCAGCTAAAAACTGGAAACAACCCAAATACTCCTCTATCAAGATGGATAAAAATATGTATTTATACATTGGGATACTTTACAGCAATAAACAATCCACTGCCCCACAGAAAAATATGGATAAACCTCACTAATAACATTGAGTAAAGATGCCAAACAACAAGAGTATTTACACATATTTGATTTATTCTTCTAAATAAATTTCCAAACCAAAATTAGTCAAATTATTCAATGGTCCAAAACGTACTTCTTTTTGAGAGAGGTAATTACTGAGACTATACAAGGGTCTCTGGGATTGCTATAAATATTCTACTTCAGAACTATTCTATTTCTGAGCTGAGTAGTGATTACTCAACTGTGTTTACCAAGTAAAATCTCTGTAAATTTTACTGAGCTGGAAACTTAAGTCTGTTTTTCTCTATGTATATTATAATTCAGTTAAAAGTTTATTTTAAGGGGCGCCTGGGTGGCTCAGTTGGTTAAGCGACTGCCTTCGGCTCAGGTCATGATCCCGGAGACCTGGGATCGAGTCCCACATCGGGCTCCCTGCTCGGCGGGAAGCCTGCTTCTCCCTCTCTCACTCCCCCTGCTTGTGTTCCCTCTCTGGCTGTGTTTCTCTCTGTCAAATAAATAAAATCTTTAAAAAAAAAAAAGTTTATTTTAAGAAAAAATGTAGCACTTAAAATGCTAAATAAAAATATAGAAGATAAGAAGAGAAGATTTACAGTTATATTGATCTAATGTGCTCGTGTTATTCTAAATGAGGACAGAAAGACTAAGATATTAGTAAGTAAGTTTACTAAAATTTAAGGGTAGCAATGATAACAAAAGAATAGGAATAGTGGCACCTGAGTGGCTCAATTGGTTGACTGTCTTCCTTCAGCTCAGGTCATGATCCTAGAGCCCTGATATCCAGTCCCGCATCAGGCTCCTTGCTTAGTGGGGAGCCTGCTTCTCGCTCTCCCTCTGCCATTCCCCCTGCTTGTTCTCTCGCTCTCTATCAAAATAAGTAAATAAAATCTTTAAAAAAAAAAAAAGGGATAGGAATAGAATGTTAAACTTCTAAGCTAGGACTGTAAAAATAGAAAAAAGCCCTACATGTATACTAGAAGAAAGAACAAAGATTACACTACCATAACCTATAAATGAGCATGAGGTGATGATTTGGGAAAGACAGAGGTACTCAAAGCAATAATCTCAATGAAATGATGACGTTAGAAAAATATATACCTATAGGCAAATTAAATAGCAGGAAAATTTTTCATTTTCCTCCTAGGCTTTGAATTTTGGGGCACTGAGGGAGCAAGAAGTCACCCTTGATAACTTTGGCAACAGTTTCATCCTTAATGGTAATTAATTTAAAGAACGTCAGACTGGGGGTGCTCCAAGGTACCTGGCTAAAGCAAATTCAAATCCTTCTCTATAAGAATGAATCTCCAGCTAGGTCACTGAATTACACTTAACTGAATATATACTTACATTCCAAAATTACAAAATGCATGAAGGAACAGGCACCATAAGGAAGAAACAGCAGAAAGAACACATGATAGAATCTCAAAGAATTCAGATTTTTTAAAGAGCTATTATATTTTCAGAATTATTCTGATTATTTCATAATTATTCTTATAATTACTGAATTATAAGAAGCAATTTTAAGATATCTTTAAAAGTATTTAAAAGATGAATATGAAAACATGAGTCAGGAACATTTTTCTTAATGTCTGGTAGATTTGGAAAAAGAACAAGTGGAATTTCTAGAAAAAAATTATAACTTGATATCAAACATTCAATAGACAATTTAAGCAAGCATAAGAAAAACAAAAGAAGAGAATCAGTAAATGAAATCATAGGAAATAGGGAACCAGAGATGGAAGGAATACGAGAGAAGTTAAAAAAAAAACAAAAAACAAACAAACAAACAAAAAACACTAAAGAATATAAGAAGGCCAATACGTATTTAATCAGAGTTTCAGAGGAGAAGATAGAATTAAAAACTGACACTCTTTTGTTAGGATTTTACACTTCTTAAATAAACGTGGTTTGAGAAGTACTAGAACCAAGAGAACACCTGCCAAAATATTATGCAAGCCTTACATAGTTCCATGAAAGCTGACAGAAGACACAAGACTTCTAGGTCACAGGAAAACAATACAAGGATTATCAGTCTAGTTGCTATTGTGTGCTTCATTGAGCTGCAAACCACAAAGCCACAAGGAGGGCTGGAGGGAATTTGTACATGCGTGAGGATGTGCTATAGGAGATGAAGCCTGAATCCAGTTCTTATAGCAAAAAGTAAGCAAGACTTCTTTGTCCAGAGGGACATCTGGTATAAGACAAATGCCTTACTTTTCAAGATTATCTTCAGGAGAAAAACTAAAGAAGTGGCTCAATAAAGATCTTGCAGTTTTCCCAGTTTGGGCCTAGCTTGATTCAGCAAGACAGGAAGATACACAAGAGGCCCAGAGGAGAAAAACTCTCAACATCTCATTCCAATACAAAAACAATTTACTAGAAAAAAGAAAAGACAACATTTCATGAATGCAGCAATCCCAGTGAATACAGGAATTCCTGCGTTCATTTCATTCTTGACTTCTGCAAATTTCTAAGTTTCTTTGTCAGGTCATCTATTCATTTTTTTTAATTTAAATTCAATTAGTCAACAGATAGTACGTCATTAGTTTTAGACATAGAGTTCAAGTAATTCATCAGTTACATACAATACCCACTGCTCCTCACATCATGTGCCCTCCTTAATGCCCATCACCCAGTTATACCATCCTCCCATCCACCTCCCCTCTAGCAACTCTGTTTGTTTCCTATAGTTAAGAGTCTCTCAAGGTTTTCTCCCTCTATTATTTCTTCCCATTCAGTTTCATTTTAAAGCATTCATTGCTTAATCACCTTTAAAAATTTTTTTCATTTAAGACTAGTTTTAGATTTACAGAAAGACTGCTTACAGTCTATCTAGAGGAGAATGGCAATAAACAAGATAACTTTAAATTGGATGGATAGAAACTAAACAGAATGATATGAGGGGATGACGGTAGACTATAAGGAGGCACTTAGGCAGGTAGTCTGGAAATAACTCCCTGAGAAGGAAATATTAAAGAAATGTCCTTAAAGGATTAAAAAAAAAATCAGCCAAAAATACCAAAAAAAAAAAAAAAAAAAAAAAAAAAAAAAAAAAAAAAAAAAAAAAAAAAAAAAAAAAAAAAAAAAAAAAAAAAAAAAAAAAAAAAAAAAAAAAAAAAAAAAAAAAAAAAAAAAAAAAAAAAAAAAAAAAAAAAAAAAAAAAAAAAAAAAAAAAAAAAAAAAAAAAAAAAAAAAAAAAAAAAAAAAAAAAAAAAAGAGGAAAGAACTTTTTAGGCAGGGCTACAACAACAAAACCCAAAAGTTAGAAAGAACTTACATGTTTGAAAAACAGAAATGAAACAGAAATAGCCTTAGTATATTTGGGGAGTCAAAAGAAGGCGAGTCAACAATATTAGAGTAGAGTGAGCAAGGAAGAGTGATTCATAAGATGATAGGGACAGGTAGACAGGCCGAGATGGTATAGGGCCTTAGAAGCCATGGTAACAGTTGATTCTAAGTGCAATGGAAAGCTTTTTGAGCAGGGACATTAAATGATGACCTACACTTCTAAATCATCTTTGTATGGAGAACAGATTAAAAGCAAGAATAAAAGCAAAGAGATCAGCTACAAGGCTGCTGATGGAGTCCAGGCAAAAAGTGATGGTGACTTTCATGAGAACGATAGCAGTAAAATATTTATTATATTTTGAAAATAAGATTAAAGGAATTCACTGGAATGAAAAGAGTTAAGTCAAGGATGACAGATTTTGGACTGAGAAGACAAAGAAGCAGGTTTGTGTGTGAGGGGAGATGAGCAGTTTGGTTTTAGACATGTTAGGTTTGAGATGTTTAAGAGAAATCCAAAGGGAAATATCAAAGAAGTTACTGAATAAATGATCTTGAAGCTCTGAAGAAAGAACTGGATTGGAAAGATATCTTAGAAGCCTTTGGCACGTAGATGATATTTAAAGTAATGGTGATTAATGTGACCACGTAGGAAGGAGATGTTATTCAAGAAGAGAAACTAATATGTCTCCTTTCCAACATCTGGAGGTCTACTAAGAAGTGCCAGCCAAGAACAAGGTCAAAGAGATGACAACTAAGAAAAGAATGAAAAGATGTCTGCTGAATCTAATGGTACTGAAAAGTTTCTACTATATTCAACAACCTGGAATTCACTGAGTCTCCAGACAAAGATAGTTTCATGGAAGTAGTGGGGCCAGAAGCTGCAGTGCAATGAATTGAAAAGTAGCCACTGGCAGAGTAACAATACCTCGTCTCGTTACATCTTTTATTGACTTTATGTAAACACCTATGTTTGACAGTCTGTTTGAAAAATTCATAAATTAGTGCCAGTACCACCATAGTGAATATTAAACTAGAAATCTATGACAAATTTCTTAATTTCAAACTGATTCTCCATGAATTCTATTTCTTCCTTTGGTGAAGTTTGTAATAAATTAAAAGGGATTTTCATGGAGTCCACTTAAATTTTATTCTATTTTGATGAGCTACTATATTCTAATTAGAAGGGTTGCTTCTTTCCTGCAAGGGGGAAAAAAAAAAAAAAAAAAAAAAAAACCATGCAGTAAATTATTCTAAAATCTAGCCAATCTGAAATTCATAATCACTTCATTTGTATGAGATTTAAGCAAATATTTTGGTAAGTTAAAAAAAGGTCATTTCTACTTTTCGTAAAGGAATCAATAAACTAATGCTGAGATTAATTAAGAGCAGCAAGGAAACTGAATTGTTTAAACAATGCTGTGTTATTTAATGTGAATATATTCCAAAGTGTTTGAGATCATGCAAACCAAACATTGGAAAAAACATATATTTTTTAAGATTTTATTTATTTGACAGAGAGAGAGATCACAGGTAGGCAGAGAGACAGAAGCAGGCTCCCCGCAGAGCAGAGAGCCAGACTCAGGCCTTGATCCCAGGACCCTGAGATCAGGACCTGAGCTGAAGGCAGAGGCTTTAACCCACTGAGCCCCCAGGCACCCAGAAAAAATACTCTTGATCTAGCAAAGTAAGAGTACTGTACACTGCCTTACCAGGATTTACTAATGATTTAGAAGTTTGATGATGTTTCTTTGTCTTGCTGATGGGACAATAATGGGATGAGTAGAGGCAGTTGTTTCTATTCTCTGAATCTCTTGCAGAGAAGAATGGAATCTTCCTCAATCTCCCACTTTATGTTGTTTAAGCCTAAACCCCTTAATGTTTCTGAGCTTTAGTTTCTTCAGTTAAAGGTAAAGATTGATTTATTTATGTAATATCTACATCATAATACCTTTATCAGGGGTGCCTGTGTGGTTCAGTAAGTTAAGCATCTGCTTTTCAGCCAAGTCATGATCCCAGTGTCCTGGAGGAAGCCCCAGGTCAGGCTCTCTGCTCAGCAGGGAGCCTGCTTCTCCCTCTTCCTCTGCCTGCTGCTCCTCCTGCCTGTGCTCTCTGTCGAATAAATAAATAAAATCTTTAAATAATAATAATAATACCTATATTATTGGGTCACTACAAGAATAAAAGTTTCTGACTCAAACTCAGACATCATATCCCTTCTCATTTTATCCTACATCAGGGTCTTTGCACATGCTGTTTCTTCTGCCTGAAATACTGTTCCTTTCCTTAGTCCCCAAATTTGCCTAGCTAACTCATGTATCCTTCTTTTTTTGTTTCTCATGTATCCTTCTTATGCCAGCCTTGCCTGTCCCTCTCATACTGCATGAGGTCCCTCAGCTACACAATCTCGTAGCATCCTGTGTTTTTTCTCCAAAGCACTGATCACAATTACAATTTTGGGGGGTATTATTTGTTTATTATCTCCTCATCACTAATTTGTCTACATTATGTAAGATATTACTGGATATCTAGACGGCATTTAACAAATACTGTTGAGAAAATGAGTGAGTTGGAATTTCATTAGAGGAAAGGATGAGGGGATAATTCAAAGATGACTCCAAGATTTCTAGACGAATAATCTTATCATTAATAAAAGAAAGCAGTAGATAAGGGAGAAAAGATAATGACTTTTTGTTTTAAACATGTTGGAATGAAGGTGTCTGAGGGGCACCCAAGTGAAGATATTGAGGAGACAGTTGGAACTCTGATAAAAGATGAGAACTGAAGATACACATTTAAGAGTCCCTGAAGCTCTTTCAAAAAATAGAAATAGAAGGAAAACTTCCAGACTCTTTCTATGAAGCCAGCATTACTCTAATACCCAAACCAGACAAAGACCCCATCAAAAAGGAGAACTTCAGACCAATATCTCTGAGGAATATGGATGCCAATATTCTCAACAAGATCCTTGCTAACAGGACCCAACAATACATTAAAAAGATAATCCACCATGACCAGGTGGGATTTATCCCAGGGATGCAAGGGTGTTTCAACAATCATAAATCAATCAATCAACCGGATAGAATAAATCAATAAGAGAAGAGAAAAGAACCACATGGTACTCTCAATTGATGCAGAAAAGGCATTTGACAAAATACATCTGTTCCTGATTAAAACTATTCAAGGTATAGGGATAGAGGGAACATTCCTCAACCTCATAAAATCCATCCACAAACAACCCACAGCGAATATCATTCTCAACAGGGAAAAACTGACAGCCTTCCCTCTGAGATCAGGAACAAGACAAGGATGCTCACTCTCACCACTACTGTTCAATATAGTGTTAGAAGTCCTAGAAACAGCAATCAGATAACAGAAAGAAATAAAAGGTATTCAACTTGGCAAAGAAGTCAAACTCTCTCTCTATGCAGATGTCATGATACTCTATGTGGAAAACCCAAAGACTCTACCCCCAAACTACTAGAACTCATTCAACAATTTGGTAATGTGGCAGGATACAAAACCAATGCACAGAAATCTGTTGCGTTCTTATACACTAACAATGAAAATATAGAAAGCGATATCAGAGAATCAATTCCATTTACTATAGCACCAAAAAACATAAGATACTTAGGAATAAACCTAACCAAAGAAGTCAAGGATCTGTACTTGAGGAACTACAGAACACTCATGAAAGAAATTGAAGAAGACACAAAAAGATGGAAGAGCATTCCATGCTCATGGATTGGAAGAATAAACATTGTCAAAATGTCTATACTGCCCAGAGCAATCTATACTTTCAATGCCATTCCAATCAAAATTCCACCAACGTTCTTCAAAGCATTGGGGCAAACAATCCTAAAATTTATAAGGAACCAAAAGAGACCCCGAATCGCTAAGGAATTGCTGAAGAAGAAAAACAAAGCTGGGGGTATCTCGTTACCTGATTTCAGGCTTTATTACAAAGCTGTAATTACCAAGACAGCATGGTACTGGCACAAAAACAGAGAAATAGACCAATGGAAGAGAGTGGAGAGTCCAGATATGGACCCACAAATCTATAGGCAAATCATCTTTGACAAAGCAGGAAAAATAATCCAGTGGAAAAAAGACAGTCTCTTCAATAAACGGTGCTGGGAAAATTGGACAGCTACATATAGAAGAATGAAACTAGACCATTCTCTTACACCACACACAAAGGCAAACTCGAAATGGATGAAAGACCTCAACATGAGGCAGGAATCCATCAAAATCCTGGAAAAGAACATAGGCAGTAACCTCTTTGACATCGGCAACAGCAACTTCTCTCAAGACACATCTCCAAAGGCAAAGGAGACAAAAGCGAAAATGAACTTCTGGGACTTCATCAAAATAAAAAGTTTCTGTACAGCAAAGGAAACAATCAACAAAACAAAGAGGCAACCCACAGAATGGGAGAAGATATTTGCTAATGACACTACCGACAAAGGGCTGATATCCAAGATCTATAAAGAACTACTCAAACTCAACATCCAAAAAGAAGATGAACACATCAAAAAATGGGCAAGAGACATGAAGAGGCACTTCTCCATAGAAGATATACAAATGGCTAACAGATACATGAAAAAATGTTCAGCGTCACTAGCTATCAGGGAAATTCAAATCAAAACCACACTGAGATACCACCTTACACCAGAAAGAATGGCCAAAATTAACAAGTCAGGAAACAAGTGTTGGAGAGGCTGTGGAGAAATGGGGACCCTCTTACACTGTTGGTGGGAATGCAAGTTGGTGCGGCCGCTTTGGAAAACACTGTGGAGATTCCTTAAAAAATTAAAGATACAGCTACCCTATGACCCTGCCATTGCACTACTGGGCATTTACCCCAAAGATACAGATGTAGTGAAAAGAAGGGCCATATGTACCCCAATGTTCATAGCAGCAATGGCCACAATCACCAAACTGTGGAAAGAGCCAACGTGCCCATCAACAGATGAATGGATAAAAAGATGTGGTACATACATACAATGGAATACGATGCCTCCATCAGAAAGGATGAAAATCCAACTGTTATAGCAACATGGACTGGATTGGAAGAGATTATGCTGAGTGAAATAAGCCAAGTAGAAAAAGTCAAGTATGACATGGTTTCACTTACTTGTGGTGCATAAGGAGTAATATAGAGGACAGTAGGAGAAGAAAAGGAAATGTGAAGTAGGGTAATTCAGGGAGAGAAACAAAACATGAGAGACTTTGGACACAGAAACAAACTGAAGGACTTGGAGGGAGAGGATGGGGGGATGGTAGAGCCTGGTGGTGGGTACTGAGGGCACCTATTGCATGGAGCACTGGGTGTGGGGAATGGGCAATGAATCTTGGAACACTGAAAATAAATAAATAAAAATATATAAATAAATAAAATTTAAATATAAAAAAAAAAGAGTCCTTATTCCTTATGTAATAAATTAGCCTTAAAGAGAGGCAGGCTAAAAACAATACCCTGAAGAAAACAATAAAGTACACATGAAGGGCCATGTGATAGCTAACGTTGTGGGTAAATGTAGTTAGGCCATGGTACCAAATTGGTTGATTAAACATTATTTTAGATATTCCTCTAAAGATATTTTTTAGATAAGATTAACATTTAAATAAGACTGTCCTTCATAATGTGGGTGGGCCTCATTCCATAAGCCAAAGGCCTTCCTAGAAAAAACTGACCTCCCCAAAAGAAGGAATTCTGCCAGTAGTCTGCCTTTTGACTGAAATTACAACTCTCTCTTTCTCCAGCCTCCTGGCCTATACTATAGATCTCGGATTTACCAGCTTGCACAGTTTCATGAGTTCCTTAAAAACAAAACAAAAGAAAACAAAAAACCTTTATATCTATGTCAATATACAGATACCTCTAGATCTATAGATCAATAGTTCCGTTTCTTTGGAGAACCCTAACTAATACAAGATGATTGAAAATAAAAGAGTAAAAGGGATAATTGATTCACCAGTATTCTAAATCACAAAAAAGGCAGAGAGTAAAATTTAAAATATTGATAACCAATCCTCTGTGGACTTCCTGAAATAAAGTATGATTTTCTATGCACATTTACCTGTACTTAAAGTGCTTTTAATATTACCGCTTCATGCCACTTAACATGCATCGGCTTCATTTGTCAAAATTGTAAGACATTACAAAAAGCATAAGCAATAGTATTAACAGGAAATAGGAGTATGATTGTTCAGGAGTCACAGTCCTTTAAAATGCAGAATAGCATTTGGAAACTTTCTAATTTTTAGCTTCAGGACAGATATCTGTGGTTCAGAATTTTGAATTGCTGATGGTGCATTTCTGTGACATTAGTATGTACTTCTTTTTGTGACAAGTCTTTCATGAGAACAGGAAGAAAGATAAAGAAAGCGTTAATTTAAGTGTTAGTTTAACAGATGAAATATTTACTCATTACAAGCCTCAGGCAAAAATAAGCAAGAATCCTGATGACCAAAATATAAAGTACTTTGTAATAGAATCCGTAATAAGAAGACAAACTGGACAGGGAAGTCAGTGATGGAGACAATCTCAGTCCCATTCAGCCACAGGCAAACAGGAAATGCTGAGTCCAAAGGTCCTTTCTGGGCCTGTTGTCCTAGATTTCAACATGAAGAATGAGCAGTGAAATGTGGTAGAATACTGTAAGACTGGATTGAACATTAATAATCATCTACTCCAATTCCTTTATGTTACTACAAAGGAAACTAATATCCCAGAGAGGTTAAGCGACTAACCAAAGATCAAAGAGGCCACAATCTTTAGGAAAAAAAAAAAAAGATATTAGCAGATCTTTAACAAAGCAGTTTTACATTGCAAAAACCAAATTCAGGTAAGCCCAGTAGAACTGGTAGAACTTATTGAACATACAATTAGATCTATAGCCTCAATGCTATGGCTCCAGTATAATGAATGACTCTAGTTCAGTCATAAATGAATGAATATTATTTTCCTCTTTACAAAAGATTTACGATACTTCATTTTATTTAGTATCAGAACATCCTGAAGTGAGATATAATGATTCTCTAAAGTCACACAGTTCTTAAGAGCTGTCAGGACCCAGGATTTCCGACCTTTTCAGAACACTTTTGACACACTCATATTTAGACGTAAGGTCATATAATTATCCATATGAGAGGATAAGACCTCAGTCTTGAGCAATGTGGACAAGTGGTTTACTTTCCTGAGTGACTTAATCAGAAGAAAAAGTTAAAAAACAAACAAACAAACAAACAAAACTTTAGCCAGTTTTATTATTTGGGTTTTGGAGTCTTCAACACCATCATACTATTAAGTATCAAAACCCAACCCTCTGCATTTCTGATTTAAAAGAAAACTACAGAGTGACATTTTTAAAAAAGAACAATGGGAAAAGGCAGAAGTAAGTATGTGTAATTGAAGCACATGTTTATTATGGCATTCAAAATCTCATTCCAGGTTATTAGGGAATATAAATACATTATTTTAATTTCTTTTATTTTAGTTCTTCACTTGGTTCCTAATAAAGCAATAAATCCTTTGGGACCAGGCATACCCACACATTGCCTTCAGACTCACATGGCATTCTGATAAATCTGTCAGTATGTGCGGTGATGACAGATGTGAAAAAGAGATCATCGTGGCTCTCACTGCCTATATTTTATTGTTTGTTACAGCTACCTTCTATTTCTGGAAAACATTCCCAGCTGCCTGCAGCAGAGCAAGAAGCCAGAGTTGGAAAATATGTTGTTTTTCTCACAGTTTACAACCTAACTTGCGTACCACTAATCATGCAGTACAGATAGGTAGAACTAATACTAAAAAACATTTCTTGAACACAGGTTTCATTATCTGGTTTCATTATAATAACTTTATTTCTGATCTTTCCTATTTCAGGGTTCTGGAAGACTCATTAAAAATGTTTTCTCTGCAGTGTTTTATAACCTTTTGACATTTTCTTCTTATACCAGTCATGGCAATCTTTTTAAGTCTATGAATAGGAAGGTTGAGGGGGAACAAATGGACATGTTAACCCGCTGTACATTTGGAGCCTGACAATGAAATATGAGGTGGGAAGGTTATATCAATATCTTGGTTTTTGTTTTATTTTGACAGCATATTGTAAGATATCAAAGCATTCTGTATGCATCCTGTTATCCATCTTAATCATCAGTGAAATACATATGCATTTCACATATAACCTATTTACAACTGTTATAAAAATAACAGGGAATTGTATTCTTTTGCATGAATTTCTATTCAATTCTGGCTGCCTTCAAAGTAGCAAAGACTTTTCTTAATGGTTGTTGTGAAATGCAATTATTCTATACTTTTTCAGGGACAGAGAAGATAGAACTAAGTGACATAATCTTTAATAACTTCTACTCAATTCTAGTTTAACCCTATTTCATTAATTCTCATTGTTACTTTATATGTCCATGTTTCAGTTACTTTACCTTGTATAAAATGACAAAAAGTATTATAATTAGGTTTAT
Source organism: Spilogale gracilis (assembly GCA_004023965.1). Lineage (NCBI taxonomy): Eukaryota > Metazoa > Chordata > Mammalia > Carnivora > Mephitidae > Spilogale > Spilogale gracilis. The sequence goes on from PITA01002541.1 coordinate 58,480, forward strand.
ATATTATTTGAATGTATTCATAAAGTTTGAAAATTCCATAATAGAGACTATTTCATAAGTAATCTATAAATTTAATATTAATCAATAGTTAAAACCTCCAAATACTCATTCTTTACCAGAACTATTCTCAACTTTGAAAATATGCCAATTAAAATTTTCTTTCTTTTAATATGCCTTGCTCACCACTTCTTACAGATTATATCTGATCAAATGCATGGAGAAGAAATAACAAAGCAAAACATTTCACACACTAATCAGCTGTTAAACTAAAAAGCGACTATCATACAGAAATTATAATAGAAAAATTCACATTTATTATTAGAGTAAATTATGAGTATCAAATGCTCTTCAAATATCATTTTTACTCATGTATGAACAGTACGTTTTTGTATATTTTATAGTCCTTTTTGGAAAATGTATTATTATATGATAAAAGATATCCATTATCATGTTTTACACTGAGTTTAACATTTAACTGACAGTCACACGTCAAAAAACAGTGGAAGAACTAGGATAAAGGTTTACTGAGTTTACTATTTAAACCATTTGAACTGCTACCTTGACTGATGTAGTAGGCATAACTTATAGCTACACCAAACATCACTATTGTGGTGGAAAACAAAAGGTACTTCCATTAAACTGCAGGCCTGTGGTCATTCAAATGTCTTTAGTACCAAAAATAATATAAATTAATAGTATGGAAGAATCCTATCTAAAATTAAGATGTAACAAAAAATGAGGCTTCTTGTACATTTATCATAAATTCTTCAATATCAAACTGAGAGTAACAAAGAAATTGGTTACCAGTTTGGACTCTAAAAGAAGGTATCATTTAATATTCTATAATAGGTTTTATTCCTCCAAACCAACTCTTTAATATGTGGTAATCATTTCCAGTTTAGCATCAAAAATTCTGTTGTCCAATAAACTTGTTACTCTTCTTAAATTTATAAAGCAATGCAGTTTAACACTAGACATTATGAAAAGCATAATTTAACCTTGGAATCTCTCTTTTTTTAAAAGGTTTCATTTATCTATTTGATAGAGATAAACACAGCTAGAGAGGGAACACAAGCAGGGAGAGTGAGAGAGGGAGAAATAGGCCTCCTGTTGAGCCCCAACGCAGGGCTCCATGTGGGGCTCCATCCCAGGATCCCGGGATCATGACCTGAGCTGAAGGCAGCCACTTAATGACTGAGCCACCCAGGTACCCCAACCTTGGAATATCTCTTAAAGAAATATAAGCTTCCACTTATATGATGGCTGAGACACCACACTGATTTCATTTATTTTTATATTTCTAAAGGATCCGTGAAACTAAGCTGTTAATCACTTTTCTTATAATTCTGTGTAACACTTGGTGTAACTAGCTGACACAGCCTCCTTCAGTATCTTATGTAAGAAAAAGTGTATATGATTACTAAGGCTGCCCAAGCAAAATATCACACAGGCTGGGTAACTTAAATAACAGAAATTTATTTCTGACAGTTGTGGAAACTAGAAGCCCAAAATAAAGGTTTAGTTTCACCTGAGGACCTCTCTCATCTGGAAAATGGCTGCCTTCTTGCTGCATTCACACATAATCTTTTCTCTATGCACAAACATTCTTGGTATCTCTTTATATGTCCTAATCTTGTTAAACGGCACTGGTCAGGTTGTATTAGAACCCTTACATCTCCTTTTAACTTAATTATCTTTTTAAAGGTGTTGTCTCCAAATAAAGTCACATTCTGAGAGACTGGGGGTTAGGACCTTAAAATATGGAATTTTGAAGGAACACAATTCAGCCCTAAGTACAGTCATAAAATTTGTATTGCTTTTCAAAATAATGCATGAACTATTTTTCACATAATTAAATACTGTGTATGTAAAAGCATTCTGCAATTTTTAAAGAATAATCACTGAATATACTATTAGAATCGTACAGCAAACTCACACAAGCACAGTTTTCATCAGGTTTTTTGTTTGTTTGTTTAAAGATTTTATTTACTTATTTGACAGAAACACAGCTAGAGAGGGAACACAAGCAGGGGTAGTGAGAGAGAGAGAGAAGCAGGCTTCCAGCTGGCAGGGAGCCCGATACGGGACTTGATCCCGAGATCCTGGGATCATGACCGAGCCTAAGTAAGGCAGATGCTTAATGAATGAGCCACCCAGACAACCCTTTCATCAAGTTTTTAAGTCTTCTTAAGTTTCCTTGAAACTACAGGAGTCACATTTACTGAACTTCAAACATGTGATAGTAAAATACACAATTACTTTCCAAATAACACCATAACAATCACTTTGAGAGTTAACACCTAAAATCAGAGAAAGAGATAGAAAAAAAAGTATTAAATCCTGTCTGGTTTGTTTTCTACTATATTACCTTAACTTCAGGAGAGATCGTGAGATGGCTAACTAACATTGACCCTATAAAACAGGGAGGGGCTACATGTTTTATCACATATGTTTTTCTTGCAACTTTCGCCACTTGAAAAAAAATTACTGCCTCATTAAGTATTTCTTTTAAATTTTTATTTAAATTCAATTTAGTTAATATAGAGTGTGTTATTATTTTCAGGGGTCGAATTTAGTGATTCATCAGTTTCATGTAAAACTCTGTGCTCAATATATCAAGTGCCATTCTTAATGCCCATCACCCAATTACCCCATCTCCCCATCCACCTCTCCTCCTCAAACAACCTTGTTTGTTTCCCATAGTTAAAGAATCTCTTATAGTTTACCTGTTTATATTTTATTTTATCTTTCCTTCCTTTCCCTTATATAAGTTCACCTGTTTTGTTTCTTAATTTCAACATACGAGTGAAATCATATGGTATTTGTGTTTCTCTGACTTATTTTACTTAGCATAATACCCTCTAGTTCCAACCATGTCATTGCAAATGAAAAGAGGTCATTCTTTTTGATGACTGAGTAATATTCCATTGTCTATGTAAAGCACAACTGCTTTATCCATTCATCTGTCAATGGACATCTAAGCTCGTTCCATAGCTTGAATATTATGAACATAGCTACTATAAACATTGGGGCACAGATGCTCCTTTGAATCACCATTTTTGTATCCTTCGGATAAATACCTAGTAGTGCAATTCCTGGGTCATAGTGTAGTTCTATTTTTAGCTTTCTGAGGAACCTCCATACTGTTTTCCAGAATGGCTGCCCCAGTTTGCATTTCCATCAACAGATCTTTAACAAAGCAGTTTTAAATTGCAAAAACCAAATTTTTGTTCCCCTTTCTCCACATCCTCACCAACATCTCTTGTTTCCTGACTTGTTAATTTTAGCCATTCTAACCAGTGTGAAATGCATTCTCATGGTGGTTTTGATTTGTAGTTCCCTGATGCCTCATGATGCTGAACATTTTATCATGTCTGTTACCCATTTGTTTGTCTTCTTTGAAGAAATGTCTGTTCATATCTTCTGCCCATTTCTTTATGGATGTTTTGGTTTTTCAGTGTTAAATTTAATAATGTCTTTATAGATTTGGGATACTAGCCCTTTATCTGATATGTCATTTGAAAATATAGTCTCCCATTCTGTAGATTGCATTTTAGTCTTATTGACTATCTCCTTTCTTGTAGAGAAGCTTTTTATCTTGAACACCTGGGTGGCTCAGTCAGTTAAGCAGCTGCCTTTGGCTCAGGTCATGATTCCACAGTCCTAGAATCGAGCTCTGCATCAGGCTCCCTGCTCAGTGGAAAGCACAAGTAGGAGAACCTGCTTGCATTGATTTTATTTATTTGGGTCCTTTCTCTTTTCATTTTGATAAGTCTATCTAGGGGTTTATCAGTTTTATTAATTCTTTCAAAGAACAAGCTCCTAGTTTCATTGATCTGGTCTAATGCTCTTTTTTGATTTCTTTATCATTGATTTCTCCCCTAATCTTTATTATTTCTCTTCTGCTAGATTTTGGCTTTATTTGCTATCCTTTTTCCAGCTCCTTTATGTGTAAGGGTAGGTTGTGTATTTGAGACTTTTCTTGCTTCTTGAGTAAGGCCTGAATTGCTATATACATACCTTTTAGGACTGCCTTTGCTCCATCACGAAGGTTTTGAACTGTTGTGTTTTCATTTTAATTTGTTTCTATGTATCTTTATTTAATTTCTCTTTAATTTCCTGGTTGACCCATTCGTTCTTTAGTAAGATGTTCTTTAACCGCCATGTATTTGTGGTCCTTCCAAATTTCTTCTTGTGGTTGACTTCAAGTTTCATAGCATTGTAGTCTGAAAACATGCACAGTATGATCTCAAACTTTTTGTACTAGTTGATACCTGACTTGTGACCCCATATGTGATCTATTTGGGAAAATATTACATGTGCACTCGAAAAGAATGTGTTTTCTGATGCTTTCGGATGAAGTGCTCTGAATATATCTGTTAAATCCATTTGGTCCATTGTGTCATTCAAGACTCTTGTCTCCTTGCTGATCTTCTGCTTAGATGATCTGTCCATTGCAGTGAGGGGGTGTTAAAGTCCCCTACTATTATTGTATTATTATCAATTAATTTCCTTAATTTTGTTATTAATGGATTTATGTATTTGGCTGCTCCCAAGTTAGGGGTACAAATATTTATAATTTTTAGATCTACTTTTTGGATAGACCTCTTTATTATAATATATATCTTTCTTCATCTCTTATTACAGTCTTTGCTTTAAAATCTCATTTGTCTGATATAAGGATGGCTACTCCAGCTTTCTTTTGATGTCTATTAGCATGATAATTTGTTCTCCACCCCATCACTTTCTATCTTGAGGTAACTTTGAGTCTAAAATGAGTATCTTGTAAGCAGCATATTGATGGGTCTTGTTTTCTTTTTATCCATTCTGATACCCTATGTCTTTCAATTGGAGCATTTAGTCCTTTTGCAGTCAAAGTAATTATTGAAAGATATGATTTTAGTGCCACTGTATTACTTGTTAAGGTGCCGTTCCTGTAGATTGTCTCTGCTCTTTTCTGATCTTTGTTACTTTGGGGCTCTCTCTTTGCTCAAAGGGTACTCCTTAATATTTCTTTCAGGGCTGGTTTACTATTCACAAATCCCATAAGTTTTTGTTTGTGCTGGAAACTCTTTATTTCTCCTTCTGTTCTGAATGACAGCCTTGCCAGATAAAGTATCCTGGCTACATATTTTTCCCATTTAGCACATTGAATATATCATTCCAGCCTTTTCAGGTCTGTCAGGTTTTATGTGGAAAGGTCTGCTGCCAGTCTAATGTTGCTAGCCTCAGGGTATGGACCTCTTGTCCTGAGCTGCTTTCAGGATTTTCTCTTTGTCTCTGAGATGTTCAAGTTTTACTATTATACATTGAGATGTTGACATATTTTTGTTGATTTTGAGGGGTGTTCTTTGTGCCTTCTGGACTTGAATGCCTGTATCCTTCCCCAGATTAGGGAACTCCTCAGCTATAATTTGTTCAAATAAACCTTCTTCCCCTACTTCCTGATTCTCATCTTCTGGGAGTCCTATGATACAGATATTATTTCACTTTATGAAACTGCTGAGTTCCCTAAGTCTACCTTTGTGATCTAATAGTTTTCTTTCCCTCTTCTTTTCAGCTTCATTATTTCCCATAATTTTATCTTCTATACCACTGATTTGCTCTTCTGCTTCATACATTCTCTTTTTTATGGCTTCCCCTTGTGACTGCATGTTGGTTATAGCATTTTTAATTTTGTCCTGACTATATTTTAGTTCTTTTATCCTTACAAGAGGGATTTTCCACTGTCATCTATGTTTTTTCCAAGCCCAGCTAGTATCTTTATAATCATTGTTTTAGATTCTAGTTCAGACATCTTACTTACATCCTTATTGATTAAATCCCTGGCTGTGAGTACTACCTCCTGTTCTTTCTGGTGAGGTGAATTTCTCCATCTAACCATGAAAAGAAAAGAAGAAAGCAACCCGAAAAGAAACAACAATAGCCACAACAAAACCAGCCTTTGAAGTGTTTCTGGTGTATGCCGTGCAAGCTCTGGTGTATGTTGTATTTTAGCTGCTCTTTCCCAGTGTTCATCCTCTACAAAGTTCCTCCTTGCTTGTAATGGGAAGTGTTTAACAAGGTATGCTTTGATATGTTTGTTAAGATAAGCTTGGGGAAAAGAGAAAAAGAAAAAAGAAAGAAAAAAAAAAAAAACAAAAACCTGATCCTTGACAAGAGAAAAAGAAAGAAAACAAAAATGCAAGCAAACAAACAAAAAGAACTATAAGACTCTTATCTGCCATATTCTCTCTTTCCAACCATGCAGATTGTTTTCTTAATCATCAGATCATATTTCTTGTTATTCAAAATAGGTAGAAGTTAATCTAGCTCTGCTCAAGAGACAGGGCAATTTTACAGTGACCCTACCACTCTGCCATTTTAATTCCTGTCCCCCTCCTTAACTATTAAATGATAAATTCTCCTAACATAAGGCAAAGTACTTTTCATGAATAAGATAATAATTTCTCTGAAATGGTTATATAAGTGTACAAATCAAAAGGGACTTCAAAACTATTGGTTGGAGAATACAAACTCAAAAAACTCTTTACACAATAAGAAAAACATTTTTAAAATGTTTACAAGTTCTAGTTCCCTCACCCCATGAACAATTAAAAATATCAGAAAGCAAGGACAATAAACAAGGAGCAGTAAGTAAAGTAAGTGAACAAAGAGTATTAGAAATACATTTTAGGGGGCTCTTGGGTGGCACAGTTAGTTAAATGGCTGACTCGGTTTCAGCTCAGGTCATGATCTCAGGATCTTGAGATTAAGTCCTGCACTGGGCTCCAAGCTTAGTGAGGAATCTGTTAAAAGTTTCTCTCTCTCTCTCCATAGACCTCACCTTGTATATGCAGGCACACCCTCTGTCTCTCTCAAATTAATTAATGGATTTAATTAATTATTAAAAATATAAATAAAGAAAATAAATTATATACATTTTAGAAGCTAGGACATGGTTCCATTTCTGCTTGACAATTCATTGAATACTCTGGGATTGAATAGTCTGGGATTTGCAACTCAAAAAAGACAATTTTATTGTGATTTGTTTGTTGATTTTTGGTTTTCATTTTTGAGTATGTGTGATCATAGGCATTGAATTTTCCTTGGAACCACAAATCATTGCCAAAGTAATGCAGAGCCAAGCACATTACAGTTTGAAAGTAGTGCTTCCCAGACCAACGATTGATGAGGAGAAAAAAAAAAAAAAAGAATTCTCACTAGCATTTCAACACACCTAATATGTCTAGAGTGACTAAAATTATCCTCTATTTCTATAATTAAAAAAAAATTCCCTTCAGTTCTTGTTCAAGTTAATTAGTTGCTGAGAATTAACCATTCCAAATGAACAGTAATGAACAGTAATGAACAGTTTTTGAATAACTGCAAGTTGATTTGTTCTTTACAAAAACTTCCAAATTAATTAAATATTCATTAAGAGAGGCCCCTGAGTGGCTCTGTTGTTTAAGTGCTTGCCTTCAGCTCAGGTCATGATCCCAGAATCCTGGGATCTAGCCTGGAATCAGGCTCCCTGCTCAGTAGGGAGTCTGTTTCTCTCTCTCTCTCTCTTTCCCCCTTCTGTTCCTCCCCCCACTCATGTTCTCTTGCTCATGTTGTCTCTCAAATAACATTTTTTTTAAAGTAAAAATGAAAAAATAAAAATTTATTAAGAGTATCATTTCTATATTTCTATAGACAGGTTAAAATTCTTTTAATCCAAATATTTTAAAAAATCTGAAGTGTTCTTCCTTCAGGAAGGAACAGATTTCCTAAAAGAATTTCCTTCAAAACAATGAAGGATGACTCAGGAAGGTCAGAAAGACAGACAGCTCTGGACATGAGCCTTTTCAGTTATACCTCACTGTCCGTCCTAGCCTTTCTGTCTCCCCCCACTGACCTGCTCTGTTTTCACTTAACTACTCAAGTTCTTCATAAGCCTTTGCTCCTGTGTTTCTTATCCTATGTTATATCAGAGACCACAGGTGTGAGCTATGAGCACTCTTTCTTTTTTCTTTTTTTTTAAGATTTTATCTATTTATTTGAAAGAGAGAGAGTGTGAGCAGAAGCAGGGAGAGGGGTAAAGGGAGAATGAGGAGCCAGCTCCTCACTAAGCAGGTAGCTGATGTAGGGCTCCATTTCAGAACCCCGAGATCATGAACTGAGCCAAGGGTAGACAGGCATCCTAAGCCATGAACATTCTTGAAGGATCATATGAATTTCTGCAAATACATAGTTTTAGGGGTTCATTTGCCTACTTTGTCTAACCATGAGTCCCTCTTACTATATCTCATAATAAATATATGACTTTAGGTTCAATTGCCTATAATATAAACTTTCTGTGTCTCAATTTAAGATTTTGATCAAGAGGCAGCGGTATACAGCTCCTCTTTTCAAACCACACCCATAAAATTCAAGATTTTGAGCCACCTCAAACCTATAGAATTCATCTCTAGCTCAACAAACTATCCTCACATGATGCTTTATCAGCTTAGCAAGGGCAATGGGTAGAGATTTTTCAGAAAGGGAGGAACAGTCTAGGCAATATTGGCATCTAACAGAGATATTATAAAAAGACTTAGAAGCTATTTTTTTATATAGAAAAGAACACCATGAATGATAAGGAGGTTTTAAACAGCAATAAAATGAACACCGATGAACTCACCATCTAACTTAAGAAATGGGATAATAGAAATAAAATACAAAATGTCTCTGGATCTCATTTTCTAGCCTCCTTATGCCAAACTGTGCCTTAAGCAATTGTCGGGGACAGTGCAAGATCCGCCCCTCCCGCCAGGCCCAAGCCACTGAAAACTTTGGTGGAGGTACCTGTAAATGTGAATGAAAGCCACCCCCCCACCCCCACCCCGGCTTTCCCCACCTACAATCCAGAAAGTCACTTATCCTGTGGGCAGGGGCAATCTGTCCTTTGTGTGCTTATCCAAGACATATAGTTCCATTTAATCCTCCTCCTGGTAA
>PITA01002541.1:67537-108431 GCA_004023965.1 Spilogale gracilis
AGTCAAGAGAGACAAAGGCAGAGAGAGCCTGCAAGGAGAGAGCAAGAGATCCTGCAAAGAGAGACAAAAGGAAAACAAGGAGAGAAGAAAGAAGCAAAGAGAGACAGAAACAGAAGCAAAGAAAGCAGTGGAAAGAGAAGAAGAGAGCAAGAGAGACAGAAGAAGAGAGAGAAGTAGAGCAAGAGGGCCAAAGCCAGAGCTAGAGAGCCAGTGTGTGAGCCTGAGCCTGCTTCTTAGGTCTCTCCTGACTGACCTTGGGTCTGTCAGCTTGCATCAGATTTCCCTGTCAGTGTCATTATTTCGCCTGCCAAACATCGCATGGTTCGGGACCCACATCTCTGCCGAGGCTGGTCCCCAGCAGCGACAAGCAATCCATCTTGCTTGGATTCCATCTTGCTTGGCATCAAGTAATAAGACCTAATACTGAATCTAATAAATACTGCATTTTGAAATAGTAGAGAATACTGAGATATTTACACCAACTGTAATGTGACATGAAAACATCTCTTATGTATAATGGTGACAAAGTTATAATTACTGCTAATATCACTGTGGCTGATTACCTTCATTCCTAACTAAATATTAAATTTTAGTTAGAGTGAAAAATATTTTTTTCCAGATGAATTCTGTCTCTAGACCACAGATTAAAGACAGGTGCTTTAGAAAGAGTACAACTAGCAAAACACCAGCTGAAGAAAAGAATTTGTTCCAGAGATTTGTCTTCATTGGACATCAGTATGTACCAGAGTGTTGAAAAGGAAATACATTTTTAATGCCTCTAGGTAGGTCCTTTAGACTCCACTAACAAGGACATCACTCCCTATGTCAAAGGATGCCTTCTCTGCTAAGCCCCCATACTTCATATAAAACGTTGAAAATCCTACTCCAGAAGAATGGTGTCCAGTTTTAATATGGGAGGCAGCCTGAAAAAAGCAAGTAAACACACATGAAGTAATGTTAAGGTCAAAAGTCTGAGAAGTGGTTCAAAAAGTTACTGATTAAAAAGACAACTGATCTTCCCTATGTCAATTATTTTTCAGAAATAAATTACAAAAAAAATTTAAGTGTTTTGACTTAAAATAGCACTGAAAACTTAAGAAAATATTAAAAAATGTAATTTTATTATATTAACATTACAAATTCTATCTTTCACATTTTATCCATATTTAAATGATAGCAGTCATTATACATACAACTTTCATATTTTACTTTTATTACTTTATATATTACTTGTATTTATTACAAAGAATAATAAATGAAAAATCCAAAAAGAAAGGGAACTGAAACTTCTATGAGGTTAGAAAAATAAAGCCATTGACTGAACTCAGTTACATTTCCTGAAAGAAACCAAGCAAAGAATTATAACCCATTCTTCCTTCGTGTCAAAGGCTGTTATCAACCATTAAAAATATTCTCTTCCAGGGTGCCTGGGTGGATCAGTCAGTTAAGTGTCCCAACCTTGATTTCAGCTGAGGTCATGTTCTCAGAGTGGTGGGATCAAGCCCCACGTTGGGCTCTGCACTGGGCAGGGAGCCTGCTTGGGATTCTTTTTCTCTCTTCCTCTGCCCCTCACCCACCTTTCGCTCTTTAAAAATAATAATAATAATAATAAATTACCTCTGGCATCTAGTCCATCAGTTGCCCTACTTCTTTCAAAGTAAGATTAGATTCTAAAATGGTAATAGAGGGATGTCTAGGTGGCTCAGTCAGTTGAGCATCTGCCTTTGGCTCAGGTCATGATCCCAGATCCTGGGATTGAGCCTGCTTCTGAGAAGCTTGTAACTTGTAACTGCTTGCTTCAGCATTGCTTGGCCACCCCCTCCCCTGTTCATGTCCTTGAAATTCTGGGAGGCCCCCAGATACTGCAAAAGAAAGTGCCCCTTGTGGTGCTTGCTTATGCTATCTCACTTCTGTAAAACTGCTTGCTTCAGCATTGCTTGACCACCCCCTCCCCTGTTCATGTCCTTGAAACTCTGGGAGGCCCCCAGATACTGCAAAAGGAAGTGGTCCTAGACTTGTTTGTGCCAGCCTATAAAAAGCTGAAAAATTTGCTGTTCAGGGTCTCTGAGCGTGACCGGTAATGTCCGCATGGAGGCCCAGGTTCGAACCTGACAATAAACGACCCTTGCCGCTTGGCTTTGACTCTGGTCTCCAGTGGTCTTTTTCGGGGGTCTCACGACTTGGGCACAACACTTCTCCCTCTGCCTGTTGCTCCCCCTGCTTGTGCTCTCTCTCTCTCTCTGACAAATAAATAAATATCTTTAAGTAAAATAAAAAGGTAATAGAAATAAATATTTTTTAAAATAATGGATAAAAACAATGCTTGAAATGATATTGAAAAAATATCTATGACCTCAACGAAGTTGGAGAGCCAAATATTTATTTAGCATCTATTCCAGATCAAACTATTGCAAACTTCTGATCTCACTGCTATGAATTATGAAATGTAATTTTGATACTATCATACTAATGTTAAGTAGCAGAGGTGGGATTATATTTATAAATTATTTTGGGGTCCAATCATATGACTCTAAAATCACTTGAGATCAGAATGTCTCACCTTAATAACTGGGTAGGCCACAAGGAAAGAAAAACAAGATACAGTCCCTGTACTAAGTTCATTATACAACAGATAGAGAACAGTCATATATACAAGATCCTTTCAATGTATGCTCAAGTTTCTATGGGAACACAGAACTTCCATATGGTTCTCCAGAGTTCTCTTTCTCTACATTATGTTGCCATTCACCAGAGAATATGCCTGCTAATGTATGCACTACCATCTACAAAGAATAAAAATCATTATGCTTCAGTAATATGATTCCTCCAGAAGGTGCTATCCTTCTTACGATAATACCACTAGTGATACAAAATGCTAAATGTTTAATCAAACTTCTAATAAATTTGGAAATCACAGCAATGTTAGGACCATAACACATTTGCTGACCATTTTCCTGTATGTAGGCATCACTCAATGGTCTGTCTTCAATCATGGCAGATGTTGTTTTTAAAACTGCACATGATTACACACAGACATAATCTTTTTTGACATATAGATAGCTTCCAAGACATATGTCATATAAAGAATTTGAGGTAACTTAAATTCCAAGTATAATGTTTGATATTATTATAAATATATATATATTTATGTCTTTAATTTATAAATGTTCTACTTTAGCTTTCTCCCATTACAGTCTTCAGACGTTTGGTCCTTTTCTTGTTCCAGTATACCAAATGGTATTTTAATTGATTTTGTTTGGTATGTGAAATTTTAAAAAAAGAAAAAAAGGAACTGACATTTGTTACAGATTGCCTTTTATCTGAGCATAATATCAGTTTCTTTGTTCTAGCATAGCACCATATTAAGGTGAATGACTTAGAAAACACTGTAATAGGAATGAATTTTTATGCATTTTTTTTAATCTTTATACATTTTTATAAATAAGAGTAAGTTTTGGTATATCAATAGAAGGGAGTGCTTAGTCAATGCATTTTTTTCAATTAACTAAGAGCCATATTGCAATTAATATTTCCCTAGTTTTTGATGAAGTTCTTTTTATATTCCAGGATACCACATTATATTTTGCTGTCATCTCTTCTTAGGTTGCTCTTGGCTGTGACATTTTCTCAGGCTTTCCTCATTTTTGTTGAATGTGACAGTTTTGAGGAGTACTGGTCAGGAAATTTCTAGAATTTCTCTCAACTGAAATTGTTCTGATCTTTTTCTTATGATTAGATTTGGATTACAAGTTTTACAGAAGACTACAGAAGTAAAATGCCACTTATACTACGTTACAGCAAGGGTACATACTATCAACATGACTTATCACTGTTGATTTTTAACCTTAACGCCTGGCTGAGATAGTACTTTGTCAGGTTTCTCCTCTGTAGAGTTATTCTTTTTCCCTCTTTTCACTTTAGAAGAAAGTCATTATCCTCAGCTCATATTTAAGCCATGGGAGGTCATGCTATACTTACTTGAGGTTGGAGTACCTATATAATTATTTGGAATTCCACACAGGAGATTTCCCTATCCCTTCCCCTTTTAAAAATTTATTCAATTGTTAATTTTTATCAGGGTGGACTCATGAACGCTGAGGCAATTTTCCACAGAAAAGAGAGATTTGAAGTTTTAAAAGTAAATTATTTTTTAAAAAGACAAAATAATACCAATGAGGAATTCAATTTTTAAAATATTGGAAGAAAGTTTTGATGGAAAAGTACATCAACTAACTCAGAAGGAAATATTTTTGCCAGAATTTAATATTAATAAAATATAATAAGAAAGTGAAAAGACACAAGATAGATGGCCTAAAGTATAGACTGAAAAATCATCTGGCGGAGCACCTGTTGATTGAGCATCTCACTGAGGATCTTTGGGAGACTTCTCAAAAAAAAAAAAAAAAAAAAAGCTGGCAGACACCATTTCACTCCTCCACCCCCTGGCCTAGACATGTGGACATTTGTGAGAACCATCCAGGAACGAACACTTTACCTCTAGCTTGCTAACAGCACCCCTCAACCCACAGTCTTCTACACACTCACCTCCTCCATCCTGGCCTGACCATAGCAGGGGTTGTCCAGGGAAGTAGCAGGTTCCCTCAAGCAACAGAATGGCATGAACCTTGATGTCACCATTCACCTGGTCCCTCTGTATTCCTGCAGAAATGCCCTCTTAAACATGTCCTTGGCAAGAGATCACCCAAAGTGGTGCCACAAGCCTGGCAGAGTGCAAGCAGCCCTGACAGAGACAAGAATGCCCCCAAAGTGACTCTTGCCCCACGGAAAAAAAGATAACCACACAGACCAGTCAGATGGTGGCCCTAGTCCACCAATGAAAGCTTCTCAGAGGATAACACTAAAAGAGTGCCCTGCAGTTTAGTACTACTGAAGCTCTGGAAAATGTCTGACCTGACTACATTCAAGCCCAAAGCAGCTGCATACTGACACACAATACAAGGACCAAACCCTGCCCACAATAGGCAAAGAGGCCCAGTGCAGATGACTGGGTTGAAAGCAAATATGGCTCAGCCACAATAGTAGGGCACAGGCACATAGAAGACAGGCACCAGGTTCTGGTGACCAGAGGATATTGCACTACAAGGCATTACGGTACCATACCTGTTCTTCAAAGGCCACTATTTTCAAAAGCAGAAGAAACAGCTGACATTTTCACACAGAGAAACAGGCACAGATAATTGGACAAAATGAGTTCACAAAAGAATATGTCACAAATGAAAGGACTGAACAAAATCACATCAAAAGAGCTAAATGAAATGGAGATAAGCAATATGCCTGATAGACAACTTAAATTAATAGTCATAAAAATATTTACTGGACTTGGAAAGAGAGTGAAGTCTCTCCATGAAACCCTCAAAGACATGACAGAAAAGACATAAAGGAACCCATCAGAGATAAAGAATTGAATACAATTTAAAATATACTAGAGGGAACAAATCACCGACCAGAAAAAAGCAGAACAGATCAATGACCGGGAAGACAGAGTAATGGACAGCAATCAAGTGAACAGGAGAAAGAAAAAAGAATAATAAAAAATGAAAATAGATTAAGGGAACACAGAGATACAATTAGGTGTAATAATATTTGCATTATAGGGACTCTAGAAGAAGAAAAGAGAGAAATAGAAGCAGAAGTTTAACCTGAAGAAATAGCTGAAAACTTCTCAAATATGGGGAAGAAAACAGAAATCCAGGTCCCAGGGGCACAGAGAAACCCCAACAAAATCAGAGAAGATGCACACAAACACAGGCAGTAATTAAAATGGCAAAAAGTAGAGATAAAGAGAGAATTTTAAAAGCAGCGTGAGAAAATAAAATAGTTCCATACAAGAAACCCCACAAGAATATCAGCTATTTTTTCAGCAGAAATTTTGCAGACCAGAAAGAGTGGCATAATATATTCAAAGTGCAGAAAGGAAAAAACCTGCAACCAAGAATACCCTATCCAGCAAAGCTATCATTCAAAATGAGAGAGAAAGAGTTTCCCAGACAAAAATTAAAAGAATTCATCACCACTAAACCAACCTTTAAGAACTGTTAAAGGAGACTAACTAGAACAGAAAGACTATAAGTAGGTGTAAGAAAAAAAAAGGAAACACAAAAAAGCAATATTAAATGTTCAATATAACTATAAAAATCCATCAAGTGATTCACAAAATAAAAGGATGCAAAGTATGACATTATAAACACAAATCACAGGGCAGGGGTTCGAGGTCAATAATGGCTTTAAGCTTAAGCAATTATCAAGTTAATATAGGCTGCTGTGTGCAGAAGATGCAATATACAAACGTAATGTTAACTGCAAATTAAAAACCAATAATAGGGGTGCCTGGCTGGCTCAGTCAATGCATGCAACTCTTGTTCTCAGAGTCATGAGTTAAAGATCTACTCTGGGTATAGAGCTTATATTAAAAAAAAAACATAATAAATGAAAATTACTAAATTAATAGAAAATTAATAGAAATTAATAAATTAATAGAAAGACAAAGAGAAAGGAATCCAAATTTATCACTGAAGACATCCAGCAAATTATAAGAGACAGCAACAGAAGAAATGAATAGAGAACTACTAAAGCAACCTTAAAACAAGTTAAAAAATGGCAATAAGTGCATAAGTATCAATAATAATTTTGAATGTAAAATGGACTAAACATTCCAATCAAAAGGCACAGGATGAAGGAATAGATAAAAAGTAAGACCCATGTACACACTGTCTACAGGGGACTCATTTCAGACCTATAGACATATACAGATTGCAAGTGAAGGGATAAAAAAGTATTTATCATGTAAATGGAAGTGAAAAGAAATTTGGAGTAGCAATACTTATACTGGACAAAATAAACTTTAAATCAAAGACAAGAGACACAGAAGGGCACAATATAATAATAAGGGAATAATCCAACAAGAACATATAATAATTATAAATATTTATGCATCTAACATGGGACCACTAAATAAATAAACTGATAACTAACATAAAGGAAGTAATCTATAGTAATAGAATAATAGTAGGAGACTTTAACACCTCACTTATATCAACAAATAGATTACCCAATCAGAAAATCAAAAAGAAAAGAGTGGTTTTGAATGACACATTGGGTAAGATAGATCTAACAGATATATTCACAACATTCTAAGCCTAAAACAGTGTAATAAACACTCTTTTCAAGTGCACATGGAACATTCTGCAGAATAAACCTTTAGCCAGAAAAGAAGAAGGAGGAGGAGGAGGAGGGAGAGGAAGACAAGTCGCACCAAATTTAGAAAGACTGATTTCTGCATATATTCTGACCACAATGCTATGAAATGAGAAATCAACCACAAGAAAAACTCTGGAAGGAGCACAAATACACAGAAGTTGAATAACATGCTATTAAACGATGAATGTGTCAGTGAAGAAATCAAGAAGAAATCAAAAAATACATGGAGACGGATAAAGATGAAAATACAATGGCCCAAAATCTTTGATCTAACAAAAACTATTCAAAGAGAGTATTTTGTAACAATATTGACTGACCTCAAAAAGCAAGAAAAATCTCAAATTAACAACCTAACATTATACCTAAAAGAGCTAGAAAAAAGGAGCTATGCCCAAAACTAGTAGAAGGAAAAAAATAATAAAGATTAGAGTAGAAATAAACAAAATAGTAACTAAAAAAAGAAAAAAACAATAGAACAGATCAGTGAAATTAGGAGCTGATTTTTTTAAAAGATCAACAAAATTGGGGCGCCTGGGTGGCTCAGTTGGTTAAGCGACTGCCTTCGGCTCAGGTCATGATCCCGGAGACCGGGGATCGAGTCCCACATCGGGCTCCCTGCTCGGTGGGAAGCCTGCTTCTCCCCCTCTCACTCCCCCTGCTTGTGTTCCCTCTCTAGCTGTGTTTCTCTCTGTCAAATAAAATAAAAATTAAAAAAAAAAAAGATCAACAAAATTGATCAACTTTTAAACATTAATCACAAAAAGGGGGGGGGAACTCAAAAAAAATCACAAAGGAAAGAGGATAAAAAGCAACCATAATAGAAATACAAAGGATTACAATAGAATACTATGAAAAATTGTATGAAACAAATTGGACAACCTAGAAGAAATGGATAAATTTCTAGAAATCTATTGTCTCCCAATGGGAAACTGGATCAGGAAGAAATAGAAAATTTGAACTGACAGATTACCAGCAATGAAACTGAATCAGTAATCAAAAAACTCCCAACAAACTAAAGTTCAAGACCAGATGGCTTCACAATTAAATTTTACCAAATATTTAAAGAAGTCTCCTCCACTGAGGGCCATCACCCCAGAGGCTAAGCAGGGGGTGGAACCCTCACTGGGACAGTGTGCTCAGGACCCTGGGGGTCACAGAAGAACCCGGGGTGCCTGAGGGTGGCAGAGCTCCCAGGTATTTGAGCAGGAAAGCTGGTTGCAGAGATGGAGCCAAGGCATGGGCTCTCAGTTCAGGGTTGACTTAAATCATGATCCGAGACACAGCAAGACACTGCTCTTCAAGCAGGGACACCACAAGTGGCAGATCTGGGGAGATCCCCTCCTTCCTCCACCATGAGGAGGAGTGTGGAAGCACTATACAAAAATCAGCTGGGTTTGAAGAGTCCAAATGGTGCCAAGCCCCAGAGATAGAAACCCATGGTCACAGGTCTGGTGAGCACAGAGTGCGGCCACAGACCAGGGAGACAGGCATGATTGCTTTTCTCTGATGGCCCACCCACTTTCAGCTCCTCTGGGCCAGAGACTGGGAGGCCACCATCACCATTCCCATCCTCCAAAGCTGTAAGGAAAGCGGTCAAAAAGTTACCAAGAGTGAACCTGAGCAGATTGCTTAACCTGGCCCCTGGCAAGGACGGGACAGTTTCACCTCAGGCAAAGACATTTGAGAATCACTACAATAGGCCCAGAAGATCAGCGAGAACATCCAGCCAAGACCAAGTTCACCAATCAATAAAAATTGTGGAACTCCAAACTAAGGGAATGCATCACACAGAATTCATGGCTTTTTCCCCATGATTCTTCAGTATTTCAGAGCTAAATTTTACAATTTTATTTCTTCTTATTCTATTTTTCAATTTTTCTCCTTCCTATTTTAACATTTTTAACTATTTTATCTTATCAATAACTTTTTACAAGCCTTTTTTAATTTTCATTGTTTGTCATATTCTATCCCTTCATTTTATTTAAGCCCACTTTATGTATACATATAGCTTTTCATTCTTTAAAATTTGGGGATACAGTTTCTTCTAATAGATAAAAATATAACCCAAATCTATCTCATGGCTTTGTTCTACTCTTAAGCCTCACCAGAGTCCTTCTTTTTTTTTTTCTTTTTTCAACCAACATCTTATCAAATCCTTTTTTAGACTCTTTTTTTTCTTTTCATCTATACAATCATATTCCATCCCTTCATCATGTACACCATCATTTTTGTACATATGTAAGTTTTTCTTTCTTTAAAATTTTGGGAGGCAATTTCTTCTAATAGGCCAAAATGTATGCAAATAAAGTGTGTGGCTCTGTTCTATTCACCAGTCTAATCATATATATATACATAGAGATAGATATAGGTATAGATAGATATCGATATAGATACAGATTTCTTTTTTAAAAAAATATTTTATTTATTTATTTGACAGAAAGAGAGAGATCAACAAGTAGGCAGAGAGACAGGCAGGGAGAGGAGAGGAAACAGGCTCCCTGCCGAGCAGAGAGCCCGATGCGGGCCTTGATCCCAGAGCCCTGAGATCATGACCTGAGCTGAAGGCAGAGGCTTTAACCTCCTGAATCACCCAGGCACCCTAGATATAGATTTCGTTTTTTCCTTTCTTCTCCCCCCAGTTTTGGGTCTCTTCTGATTTGGCTAGTGTATATTTTTCTGGAGTTGTCGCTACCCGTTTAGTATTTTGTTCTCTCATTTATATACTCTTATCTGGATAAAATGACAAGAGGAAAAAACTCACCTCAAAAAAAAAAAAAAAAAAAAAACCAAGAGGCAGTATCTATGGCTAGGGACCTAATCAATAGCGACATAGTAGTATGTCAGAACTAGACTTCAGAATGACAATTATCAAGGTGCTAGCTGGGCTCAAAAAAAGCATGGAAGATACTAAAGAATCCCTTTCTGGAAAAATGGGAGAAATAAAAGAGCTAAAATCTAACTAAGTCGAAATCATTAGGGTATTGATAAGGTGCAATCAAAAACGGAAACTCTTAATGCAGGATAAATGAGGCAGAAGAGAGAATTAGGGATATAGAAGACCAAATGATGTAAAATAGAGAAGCTGAGAAAAAGAGGGACAAACAACTACTGGACCACGAGGGGAGAATTTGAGAGATAAGTGATACCATAAGATGAAACAATATTAGAAAAATTGAGATCACAGAAAAAGAAGAAGAAAGAGGGAGGGGGGCAGAAGGTATATTGGAGCAAATTATAGCAGAGAATTTCCCTAATTTGGCAAAGGGAACAAGCATCAAAATCCAGGAGGCAGAGAGAACCTCACCTCAAAATCAATAAAAATAGGGCCACATCCCATCACCTAGTGGGTAAACTTACAAGTCTCAGTGACAAAGCGAAAATCCTGAAAGCAGCTCAGGAGAAGAGGTCTATAATGTACAATAGTAGAAATATGAGATTGGCAGTAGACCTATCCACAGAGACCTGGCAGGCCAGAAATGACTGCCATGAAATATTAAGAGCACTAACTGAGAAAAATATGCAGCCAAGAATACTATATCCACCTAGCTCTCATTGAAAATAGGAGAGATAAAAACCTTCCAGAACAAAAACTAAAAGAATTTGCAAACACCAAACCAGTCCTACAGGAAATATTGAAAGGGGTCCTTTAAGCAAATAGCCTAAAAGTAACAAACCTGAAAGTATCAGAGACAATATACAGTAACAGTCACCTTACAGGCAATACAATGACACTAAATTCATATCTTTCAATAGTTACCCTGAATGTAAATGGCTCAACACCCAAATAAAAAGACACAGGGTATCAGAATGGAAAAAAAAAACAAGACCCATCACTATTCTGTCTCCAAGAAACTCATTTTAGACCCAAAGACACTTCCATATTTAAAGTCAGGGGGTGGAAAATCATTTACCATGCAAATTGACATCAAAAGAAAGCTGGGTGGCAATCCTTACATCAGAAAAATTAGATCTTAAGCCAAAAACTATAATAAGAGATGAGGAAGGACACTATATCATACTTAAAAGGTCTGTCCAAGAAGAAGATCTAACAATTGTAAATATCTATGCCCCTAGCGTGGGAGCAGCCAATTATATAAACCAGTTAATAATTAAATCAAAGAAACATATCAACAATAATACCATAATAGTAGGAAACTTTAACACCCCCTCACTGAAATGAATAGATCATCTAGGCAAAAGATCAACAAGGAAATAAAGGCTTTAAATGACACACTGAAACATATGGATGTCACAGAAACATTCAGTACATTCCATCCCAAAGCAACATAATACACATTCTTCTCTAGTGCACATGGAACATTCTCCAAATTGGTTCATATCTTCAGTCACAGATCAAGATCAAGTTTCAACTGGTACCAAAAGACTGGGATAATTTCCTGCATATTTTCAGATCACAGTGATTTGAAAAATAGAACTTAACCACAAGAGGAAAATTGGAAAGAACTCAAATCCATGGAGGCTAAAGAGCATCCTACCAAAGAATGAATGGGTCAGGGTGCCTGGGTGGCTCAGTTGCTTAAGCAACTGCCTTCGGCTCAGGTCATGATCCTGGAGACCCGGGATCGAGCCCCACATCCAGCTCCCTGTTCAGCGGAAGCCTGCTTCTCTCTCACTTACTCCCCCTGCTTATGTTCCTTCTCTGGCTGTGTTTCTCTCTGTCAAATAAATAAAAAATCTTAAAAAAAAATGAATGGGTCAACCAGAAAATTAAAGAAAAATTTAAAAAATTCAGGGAAACAAATGAAAATGAAAACACAACTGTTCAAAATCCTTGGGACACAGCAAAGGTGGCCCTGAGAACAAAGTATATAGCAATATAAGCGGTTTTCAAGAAACAAGAAGTGTCTCAAGGACACAACCTAACCCTACACCTCAAGGAGGTGGAGAAAGAACAGCAAAGAAAGCCTAAACCCAGCAGGAGAAGAGTAATAATAAAGATTAGAGAAGAAATCAATGAAATAGAAACTAAAAGAATAGTGGAACAAATCAATGAGACTAGGAACCGGTTCTTTGGAAGAATTAATAAGATTGATAAATCCCTGGCCAGATTTATCAAAAGGAAAGAGAAAGGACCCAACTTAATAAAATCATGAATGTAAGAGGAGAGATCACAACCAACACCAAAGAAATACAATTATAAGAACATAGTATGAGCAACTACACACCAGCAACTTTGACAATCTGGAAGAAGTGGATGCATTCCTAGAAACATGGAAACTACCAAAACTGAACCAGGAAGAAATAGAAAACCCGAACAGACCCATAACCAGTAAGGATATTGAAGTAGTCATCAAAAATCTCCCCCCCAAAAAAACAAAAACAAAAAAACACAAAAAACAGAGCAGAAGGCTGGGTGGTTTCCCATGGGAATTCTACCAAACATTTATTGAAGAATTAACACCTATTCTCCTGAAAATGTTCCAAGAAATACAAATGAAAGGAAATCTTCCAGACTCATTTAATGAGACCAGCAATATCTTGATCCCAAAACCAGACCCCATCAAAAGGAGAATTACTGACCAATATCCTTGATGAACAAAGATGCAAAAGACCCCATCAAAAAGGAGAATTACTGACCAATATCCTTGATGAACAAAGATGCAAAACTTCTCACCAAAATACTACTCAATAGGATCCAACAGTACGTCAAAAGAATTATTCATCACGACCAAGTGGGATTTATTCCTGGGCTGCAAGGTTGGTTCAATATCGGCAAATCAATCAATGTGATATAGTACATTAATAAAAGAAAGAACAAGAACCATATGATCCTCCCATTAGATGCTGAAAAAGCATTCAACAATGTACAGCATCCTCTCTTGACCAAAACTCTTCACAGAGTAGGGAAAGAGGGTACCTACCTCAATATCATAAAAGCCACCTATGAAAAACCCACAGTGAACATCCTTCTCAATGGGGAAAAACTGAGAGCTTTTCCCCTAAGGACAGGAAAACAGCAGGGCTGTCGACTATCACCACTGCTATTCAACATTACTAGAAGTCCTAGCCTCAGCAATCAGACAACAAAAAGAAATAAAAGGCATCCAAATCTGCAAGAAGTCAAACTCTCACTCTTTGCAGATGATATGATACTTTATGTGGAAAACCCAAAAGACTCCACTCTAAAACTGTTAAAACTTATACAGGAATTCAGTAAAATGTCAGGATATAAAATCAATGCACAGAAATCAGTTGCATTTCTATACACCAACAGCAAGACAGAAGAAAGAGAAATTAAGGAGTCGATCCCATTTACAACTGCAGTCAAAATTATCAGATACCTAGGAATAAACTTAACCAAAGAGGCAAAGAATCTGTACTCATAAAACTATACTGATGAAAGAAATTGAGGAAGACACACAAAAAATGGAAAACCGTTCCATGCTCATGGATTGGAAGAACAAATATTGTGAAAATACCTATGCTACCTAAAGCAGTCTACACATTTAAAGCAATTCCTATCAAAGTACTATCAATGTTTTTCAAAGGTATGGAACAAATAATCCTTATGTTTATATGGAACCAGAAAAGACTGTGAATAGCCAGAGGAATTTTGAAAAAGAAAACCAAAGTTGGTGGCATCACAATTCCAGACTTCAACCTCTATTACAAAGCTGTAATCACCAAGACAGTATGGTACTGGCACAAAAACAGACACATAGATCAATGGAACAGAATAGAGAGCCCAGAAATGGACCCTCAACTCTACGGTAACTCATCTTTGACAAAGCAGGAAAGAATGTCCAATGGAAAAAAAGACAGTCGTTTCAACAATTGGTATTGAGAAAATTGGACAGCCCCATGCAGAAGAATGAAACTGGACCCATTTCCTTATACCACACACAAAAGTAGACTCAAAATGGATGAAAGACCTCAATGTGAGACAAGAATCCCTCAAAATCCTTGAAGAGAACACAGGCAGCAACCTCTTCGACCTCAGCAGCAGCAACTTCTTCCTAGAAACATTGCCAAAGGCAAGGAAAGCATGGTCAAAAATGAACTAGTGGGACTTTGTCAAGATTAAAAGCTTTTGCCCAGGAAAGGAAACAGTTAACAAAACTAAAAGACAACCAACAGAATGGGAGAAGACATTTGCAAATGACATATCAGATAAAAGGCTAGTATCCAAAATTTATAAAGAACGTATCAAACTCAACACCCAAAGAACAAATCATCCAAAGAGACACTTCTCCAAAGAAGACATCCAAATGCCAACAGACATATGAAAAAGTGCTCAACATCCCTCAGCATCAGGGAAATACAAATCAAAACCACAGTGAGATACCACCAGTCAGAATGGTTAAAATTAACAAGTAAGGAAACAACAGATGCTGGCTAGGATATGGAGAAAAGGGAATGCTCCTACACTGTTGGTGGGAATGCAAGCTGGTGCAGTCACTGTGGAAAGCTATAAATTGCGGGGTCATAGTGCTATCCTATTATCACAATCCCAGATTTCAAGATACATGACAAGAGTGTAGTAATCAGATCGGTATGGTATTGGCATAAAAAGAAAAAAAAGACACATAGTTTAACAGAATAGCCTGGAAAACCCAGAAATAAACCCACTATTATATAGTCAATTACTCTTTGAAAAAGTAGGAATGAATATATAGCGGGGAAAAGTCTCTTCATCAAAGGGTGTAGGGAAAACTGGACAGGCACATGCAAGGAATGAAACTGGGCTATTTTCTTACACAATACACAAAAATAAACTCAAAATGGTTTAAAGATTGAAATGTGAGACCTGAAGCCATGAAAATCCTCAAAGACAGCACAAGTGATACCTTCGCTATATTGGCCATAGCAACATTTTTCTAAATATGTCTCTTGAGGCAAGAGAAACAAAAGAAAAATAAGCTTTTGGGACTACGTCAAAATAAAAAGCTTCTGAACAGCAAAGGAAACAATTAAAACTAAAGACAACCTATTGAATGGGAGAAGATATTGTAAATAATATATACAATAAGGGGTTAATATCCAAAATATATAGAGAATGTATACAACTCAACAACAAAAAACAAAAAAACAAACAAAAAACCCAAATAATCCAATAAAAAATGGGCAGAAGACATGGACAGACATTTTTCCAAAGAAGACATACAGATGGTCAATAGACACATGAAAAGATGCTCAACACTCCTCATCATCAGGAAAATGCAAACCAAAATTCCAGTGAGATATCACCTCACTCCTTTCAGAATGGCTAAAACCAACAACACAAGAAAAAAACAAGTGCTGGTGAGGATATGGAGATAAAGGAACTCTCTAATGCGCACTGGTGCAGTCACTATGGAAAACAGTATGGAGATTCTTCAAAAAATTAAAAATAGAACTTCCCTACAATCCAGTGATTGTACTACTAACTAGCTACTTACCCAAAGAATACAAAAACACTAATTCAAAAAGATATATGCACCCCTTTGTTTATTGAAGCATTATTTACAATAGCAAAACTATGGAAGCTACCCAAGTGTCCATCACTGCCCAAGTGTCCATGAATGAATAAAGATGATGTGGTATGTATGTATATAATTCAGCAATAAAATTAAATGAAATCTTGCTATATGCAACAATATGGATGGAGCTAGAGTATAATGCCAACTGAAAGAGTCAGTCAGAGAAAGACAAATACCCTATGACTTTCACTCAGCTGTGGAATTTAGGAAACAAAATAAAGAAAGGAGAAGAGAAACAAAGAAACAGACTGAAATACAGAGAACAAACTGATGGTTACCAGAGGGAAAGTGGATGGACAGATGGGTAATAGGAGAAGGTGTTTAAAAGTACCCTTATTGTGATGAGCACCAAGCAATGTGTACAACTATTGAATCACTATATTGTACACCTGAAAGTAATATACCAATGTATGTTAAAAAAAAAAGAGTACACTTATCATGATGAGCACTAAGATACAGAATTGTTAAATAATTATATTGTGCTTCTGAAGCAAAGACATTGTATGTTAGTTAAACTTAATTTATAAAAAAAGGAAAAAATGAAAAGAATGGAATAACATACAATTTTTTTAAAAAAATCTGGCAAATCCAATCAAGAACACATAATTCAAGGGTCAGAATGGGTTTGAATTGCTTTTACCTATTTACTGATAAAGTTAACTTACTAATTACTTATTATAACATTATTTGGACAAAATACAATAGTCAAAATTCCATTTCATCACACAAATAGAGTAAAATTTCACAGATTCAGAAAAGAATACACAAAATAATACATACATTAAAAATCTGGGAAAACTAAAATACTGGTACTATTTATTTCAAATATAGCCTATATACATAAAATATAAATGTATATCATAGTGTAAAATGACATAAATTAATGCAAAATTACAAATGCCACTTATTTCAAAGTACATAATCAGGTACCCTAAAGCAAAATGTCTTAAAAAATAGAATATTAATTGCTTCACTCAGAATTTAAAATTACATTGAAGGAATAATTATACTGTTGACCTTATTTTAGGCTACTAATGTTAACCTGGTTCTCTCTTATAATTAAAATGCCAACAATTTGAGAGGAAAGATCCAATCTCTATTTTCCTGCTAAATAAAACTGCATGTTGAATCTAAATTAGAGGTGGGATATCTTTTTAAATTAAGAGACCTGAGAATGGTTAAAATGTATCCAGAAACTTAATATTCATACTTAGCTGTACTATACATCAGAGTAATAGGTTGTTTGTTTCTATTTTAACTAACTTAAATCAAGTGTTACTAAAACACTGTTTACTACCATAATTACGTGAGGAGAAATATGATAGGGTAACCATCAAAAGCGATTTTGGGGCTCAGTGAACACCAGATACTATACATTTCTATAGCACTTTTTGCCCTCAAACATTTGTTCAACGCCACAGTGTGAAACACCTTCTCCAGAACCTCAATTCTCCATCATCCTCAGTCCATGGACATGCTAATTAGGATTTTATACCCAAATGTCTGCAAGTTATCCTACCTGAAAACAGAATTTTTTTTTCTTGCTCAAGACCTTGACAACACCACTCTTTGGCTCTCTTCTCACAAAGCTTAAACCAAAAACTGGCCTAAATATCCTTTTTTATGTCCATTCTGTTAGGCATCATCTTAGCTTTGTCTCTATAAAACTCTGACTCTCCAAAACTTATCACTCAAATGGCAAGGGGAGAAAAAAAAGAAATGTGGAAGAGACTTCCCTCCTTCCTGAAATGCCGTAAGTCTCACACTTGATCTTTCTTTCCTCTTGGTCTTTACTTTTGTCCCTCTTGGAATCCAAGAAGAGAATTTTCTGAAATGGGAGGAACCTTTAGGTTCTCAACCGTACTAATAAATAAATAAAAGAAATAAATAGCTAAATCTGCTATTGTCACAATGTATTATTTAATTAATCATTTGTTAATTCCTTTTAATAAAAAATTTAATCCCCACGTAAAATTACTTATTTCTGAGTTACTGAGAATTAACTATCTTTGGATAATATCAAAACAATATCAGAGAAAGAGAACTGGAAGCATTGATTTCTCCACAGAGTATATGATCTAGAATATCACAATACTCCTGACCCTGGTATTGATTGCTTATGCAGATTTTGTAAGTTAGGAGATTAGGTTTAAAAAGACCAACCCATGACTGATTCTTGGAGAAAACCCAGTTACAGAATATTTTCATTTAGTAATTATTATGTAAATGTTAACATTTACATATTATTAATATTTAATATTATTATTGCTGTAACAGTAATGGCAGTAAAAAATGTCTAAGAAGATATATCCAATACTCACCTCAGCCATGAAAAAATCACCCCCCCCAAAAAACCCACAAAACATCTAACCTTCACCAATGTAACTTCTGAGTGTGTCTTCCCAGATAAAATTATTGCAAATTAAATTAAATATCTTACAGGACAGGGTTATTAAAGTTGTGCGATATCTATCAAAAATGATTTTTTGGTTTGAAGTTTATCTCTGGTACTCCCAGAAATAGTTAGAATTAAAACTGTCTTTACTTTATGAGGATAAAATGAAATGATTTGTACATAGGAGATGCTAGTTTTTCTATTCCTTGAATCAACAAATATTTTATATTTAACAAAAAATAACCAATAATTTAAAGATAAGATTATTTCAATGTAGTTTTGAATTCTAAGTAATTTTTAGATGAGACGTTTTCCTATGGGAATATGCATGCAGTATAGGTCTAGTGAGAATGAAGACATTTATAGTAATTTATGCAATTATGATGAATATATAATAATTTTTAACTTTGAAGAAACAATACGGAATTCTATGATATGGTGATAACAGAAAAGGAAGAAATTATGTTTACAACTTGTTCAAACATAGCATCATACTTATAAATTAAAAAGAAAGTCTACGGGCATCTGGGTGGCTCAGTTGGTTAAGTGTTTGACCCTGATTTCTGCTCAGGTCATGATCTCTGTGCCATGGGATCCAGCCCCACCTCAGGCTCTACGAATAGCATGGAGTCTGCTTACTCTTTCCCTCAGCTCCTCTCCCTCTCTGCTGCCCCCCTCCCAATCATGCTCTATCTCTAAAATAAATAAATAAAATCTTTAAAAATGAATGAAAAGAAAGAAAAGCTTGACCATGTCCCTATTTTAACCTATTAAGGATTATCTTATTTGTCAAAATACCCATTATTGACTTTCACTTTAGCATTAAAAATAGCACAGGCTCATCTAAGTATTATTAACGCTTATAAAATAAAAAGGAGCTTCGCACTCTGTTCACCACTGGATCCAATAAACATACTCAAGGCAATGAAAAGACCTTTATTTTAATGGTGATAAGTAATTACTTTTTATCTTTTTGTTTGCTTATTTGGTAAATTAGATCTTAAAACATGGCACATCTTCATCCATTCAAATATATTTTCCAGTAAATGGACATTTAATGTGAAAATTATTTCAGTTATTTTTAGTTTCCTTAAATTCTCCCTTTTTCCTTGAAGAACATTTAAGTCCCTTTTAGTATTAATGTTTAAAGGATTATCCTTCCACATATTTACTAATAAAATCATCTGTAAGCTTCCTATAGTTTTTCTCCTAACTAAAGCTGCATCTGTACTAACAAAATTGCTTAACTGATTTGGTCAGTTGGAATAATTGTGTGTGTTCCTTTTGTAACCTAAACAATTATTTTACCATTTATAGGTAGATGTTTAAGTAGAAATATGAAGCCTGTACCTACACATATAAAAAGAAAAAGAGAATGGAGGTAACATGATATTTATCCCAATAATGCAGGTAAGGTTATAAGGGAAATCCTGAGTTATTCAAGTAGAAATCTCTTTTTATTTTATTTGTAAGAGACACCTAAAATAATGTTAGCAAATCTTTAAGAAAGTTCTACGAGTATGGAAGATAAGGAAATAATGATTCCTATAGGAAGCTGTTTTCCTCAACCATGCCTTTAAATCTAAAACATGATAAGTTGACAGGTTTTAAGATTATATATACAACCATCAAAGAAGCAATATAACATGATGCCTTTCTAACACCTGCAATTTGAAACAAAAAACATAAAAAAATGCATTTCAGCCATTTTTAAAGTCCATCTTACTGAAAACAACAAATCAACTTTCTCCAGTTAAAACATTGAACTTGAGATCCAACTAAATGGTTTGGGAAATAAAATATGCTTCAATGTTCTACTGGTTTTAAGTCAAAGCAAGAGGCATATATCAGGAATTTTAAAAACTGCACATTTAGGATTAAATGAATATTTTCAAATTTTGCACTGAATTAAAACATATAATATAGTCAAAGGAGTAAGATTTAATTTCATCATATCATTTTGAGTCCAGCTTTATTTCTCTGCACATATTTTCTTTCTTCCCTGTGAATGAGTTGGTTAGAAGAATGTTGCATCCATTCTGATTAGCCAGAAGATAAGTAATATGAAAACAGATTTAAAGCTTCTACCACTAGAGATGTCAAAACAGATGTTACTCTCCTACAGGATGACACTACTGGGCCTGAGATGTTAAACATAATTAAAAGTTTTATTTTCAAATGTACTCCACAGTTTATACATACTGAAAGTATGTCTTACCTTTTGAACTTACAGAGTACTATGCTCTGCAAAATGGGAGAGGCTTTATCTTAGTTTAGACTCCATTTGGGAGTGAAATCATTTCATCAATTGGTACCTAGAGCTTTCCTTCAGGATTTGGCATGAAAAGACTGGCATTTCATTAAAATGTGCTGACAAGTGAAAGAACAATTCTAGCAGGACTGATTTCTCTCAGCTTCCTATCTATGACTATCAAGGTTTTCTCCCAGTAGATTACCCAGATTAGAGAATAAATTAAGGTGTCTTTCTTAAGATATCACTCATTTCATTCTTTGAAAGAGTAGAGGGTCAGAAGTTGCATATTACTTAGTCATATTTATTTATTATTCATTGTTTCTTCCAAAGTCCTTCCCTTGGCAACAGAAGTAATAAAATGCGGGGGGCAGAGGGCAGTACATGGAGGGGAATCAGTCCCTTTGTCTTTTTTATGATATGCACTCAAAACAGATTCAAAGTTCAGAACTCACCTTGTACTTCAGAGAATATTGCCATAGATTTGTTCCCTTATAGGGAAAATACAGAATTCCAAAATCATGTCTACTCCAAAGAAGTAGCCTACTCCTCTGCCTCCACATCCCTAACTGTGTTATCTGTGGAGCCCTGACCTACCCACAACCACAGCCAAACACTCTACATTCACCCTTGAAGTGTAACTGGTTATTCACATGTAGGATACTCAGTAAGTTTCCTGAGGGCAAGGAAAGTGTCATATTCATATGTTTATCAGCTCCGGAGGATTCAAGATGCCTTGCGCATAGGGAACTTTCATTATGTTTTGAATCAATTTAGTTGGAGTTCAGAAACCCACACATAGAACATTGTCTTCCAAAGACCAGACAGTGCAGGATTCAGAGCAGCAGACTGGGCACTCAGCTGCTTGATGTTCAATCTCAGTCCCATGACTTACTAGCTATGTGAGTTTGAATAAGTTCTATCTCATCATTAAGACTCTGTTTCTCCATATATAGTATGGGTATATATCCACATATATAATATTGTGAGGATTAGATGAGATGATATGTATAATATCATCAAAAGTGTGCCTGGCACATGGTTAAGCACTCAATAAATACAAACTACCACTATCACCTTCCCTTAATGTGTCAGTGATGTGATAACCTACTGAAAGTCTCATCACAGCAATGTTAGTGATTAGGAGTTAGTTACTCCTATGCCACCTAGGCATATGCATAAATGTTTATTCACTTCAAAAGATCTCCAGGTAGTGAAATTTCAGGCAGTGATTACTGTGAGCTTAGGAATTTGGAGTTACCTGTTTGAAATCTGTGCAATACAGCAAACATTATCATTCCAGATTACAAAGGTTTGCTAGTGTTTGGAAGAGGTTCAAGGAAATTTTCTTCTCAAGATTTCTTGAGAATTTGCTTTTCAAAAACTGACCCCAGAAATTTTCATTTGGGGGTACCTGGGTGACTCAGTCGTTAAGCCATCTGCCTTCGGCTCAGGTCATGATACTAGGAGTCCCGGAATCAAGCCCCACATCGGGCTCCCTGCTTGGCAGGAAGCCTGCTTCTCCCTCTCTCACTCCCCCTGCTTGTGTTCCCTCTCTAGCTGTGTTTCTTTCAAATAAATTAAATCTTGGAAGGAAGGAAGGAAGGAAGGAAGGAAGGAAGGAAGGAAGGAAGGAAGGAAGGAAGGAAGGAAGGAAGGAAGGAAAGAAGGAATTCATTTCATGCTAGTTCTTACAGAACCTTTGCTCTTCCTCTAGACATGCATACTGGTGCTTCATCTAAAACCAATTATTCCCAGAGGATTTGGGGTGTTTCTTAGTAATAAACTAGATTCCAACTAGTCTTTTAACTGATTACTCTCTTGAAGTCCACTGTTAAATATGTTTGTTGCTGGTTTTTGATGCCCCTTAGGTCATTAAGGGAGGTTCCTTCTATTCCTAAATTACTAAGAACATTTATTAGAAGTAGACACTGAATCTTATCAAGTGCTTTTTGGGGCCAACTATCAAATTAATCATGCTTTCACCTCTTATTAGAAATAATTGCAGTAGTAGACTTCCTAATATTGAGCCACGTGTCCATCCATGGTACAAAGGGATCTTAGTAATGGTGTATATTCCAATACACTACTGCACTGTATTTCATAATACCTTAAGATTTTTTTTTACATTGATATTCCCAAGTGGAATTGGAATTGGGCATACTTTCTTTTTTTGGATCATCATAGCCAAATATAAGTACCTATATTATGATGATTTCTAAAAACAGGCCAGAAGGTTTCCTCATTCTCCAATACTTGCAAAAGACTTATTATCAGTTATATATTCTCTGAAGATTTAAAATAAATCAAGTAAATCACCTACAAAATCATCTCAGTCCATTATTTCTGAGATACAGTTTTAGACAGTTTCTAATTATCTATGTTTATTGATGTATTTGTCAATTCTGTCTTTTCTTGAACTACCTTGGTATTTTTATTTTTCCATTTCTTTGTATATTTTTCATTAACATTTTCAAAGTAATTATCATACAACTGAAAAAATTTTTTTATAAATCTTATCATTTCTTCTTTATCTACAGTCATTTTTCCTTACTCATTCTCTACATATGTATTTTGCAGGTTTTTTTAAAACTTATATTGATTGGGGCACTTGGGTGGCTCAATTGGTCAAGCCACTGCCTTTGGCTCAGGTCATGATCCTGGAGTCCCAGGATGGAGTCCCACATTGGGATCCCAGCTCCACAGGGAGTCTGCTTCTCCCTCTGACCTTCTCCCCTCTCATGCTCTCTCTCACTCACTCTCTCCCTCTCAAATAAATAAAATCTTTTAAAAATTATTAAAAAAACTAATGTTGATTAATCTAGTGAATAAATCATTTTTCATATTCCATATTTTAGGCCAGATCTGTACCTAGTTTATTATTAATGTTTATCAAACTTACCTTTTTCCACCTAATAAAAAAATCTGCAGCTATTTTTACTTAATATTTTCTCTTACTTTCCTTGTTCTAATTTATTGATTTCTGCATTTATCTTTGACTCTTTCTATTGCTTTCCTTAAATTTATTTTGTTCTTTTTTAACTTCTGAAATTGGATGCTTAACTCATTGTTTTCACTCCATTTTTATATATTGAAAATGTCAAAAGCTATAAATATTCCCTCTGAGTGCAGCTTTGTAGAAATCTCCTATGTTACAATGAAGAGTGCTCTCATTCTCATTAATTTCTAGATATTCATAATTTATATTTAGATTTTCTATTTCACTTAAGAGTCATTTGGGAGAAGTTTTAAAAATTTAATATTTACTTATTTTCTAAATGTTTGAAATGTTTGTTTTTCTAAATATTATTTACTCTTTAAAATATGTAAAAATAATTTTCATTGTTTATTCCTTTTTTTGTCATGGAATTCTAATTTTTATTCCACTGCAATTGGTAAGACATTATTGCACTCTTTCCAATCTAATGTATATATTGAGCTTTTAAATTTTTTTACTTTTTTAAATTTTAATTTTAATTTTAATTTTAAACTTTTTTCTTAAAGATTTTGTTTATTTATTCAAGAAACAGAGAGAGAGCACACATGTTCATGGGTAAGCAGAGGGAGGAACAGAGAGGGAGGAAAGGGAGAGAATCTCCAGCAGATTCTGCATTGGACATGGAGCCTGACATGGGGCTTATTCCTACAACCTGGAGATCACAACTTAAGCCAAAACCAAGAGTCAGGCACTTAACTGACTGAGCCACCCAGGTGCTCCTTTGAGAAGCAAATTCTTAAGAAACCTTAGGTTTTCTCTGTGGCCTAAAATATTCTCATTTTTATAAATGTTTCATAGCCCGTAAAACTAGTTGGTTTCTGTTTAAAGGGCACTAAGTATGGGATATTTTATTAGTTAGTATGTTTATAATAATTGTTCAAATTGTTTTGTCTACTTTTTAAATCTTCTTGTTCTGTGAAACCCAAGTTACTGATAAAATATAGTTCTCTACCAAGAAGAATGCAATTGTTGTTATTATTAATTAAACAATAGCTTTATAAGATGAAGACAAAAACATTCATTATATGCTAACAGAAATGGTGAGGAAAAAAGAAAACAAAAATAGATATTTGCTAATTCCTCATCTTTTATAAGAGGGCAGTCAATAAATGCCATTTCATTTCTCAAGTTGTAAAATAAGAATAAAGTAATGTAGATAATTACTAGAAGACCTAAAATATGCTTCAGTATGTATTTTCAAGTATTTAAAAATATTTTCATATTTTCAGCATTATTTTCAGTATGAGATGTGTTGGAAGATTTCAGAGGGGGCACAAAGGAAACAGATATTATGTATCAGCAGAAAGGAAACAGAATGCAGCAAGAAAACCAAAAATAGGACCAGACATAAACACTGATACAAGAGAATTAAGTCAAAATATCTATCATAGAAATGAAGGTAAAAGAGATAAAAACCACTTTTTAAAAGAAATTGACTCCTGAATTGAAAGAGGTAAAAGAAACAAGTTCCAACCATATACTGTATACAAGATGACATAAAACAATATAATTCATAGCTTGAATATACAAGGGTAGGCAAGGAAAAATCAGAAGTACACAAATAAAAAGAGAACAAATATGGCCATACCAATGTTGGGCAAAACAAACAACACAAAGAGCATTAAACAAAACAGAGTTATTCTTTTTTTTTTTTTTTTTTGATGAAGGTTTCCTTTTTCAGGTAAGTTTCTTAGAACACATTGGTGATATATTTTAGGATTCCTTGCTTATTTAAGTTTATTTTTAGATTACCTTCACACATGAATGAAAACATGGCACTATGAAATACTGGGGTCACATTAGCTTACTCATAGGACTCTTTATGTATTGCATGATTGACTACTGGTATTTAATGTCCCCAGTAGAATACTGAAGCCAGCTTGATTTACTTTTTTTCCCCAACACTTTTAACTAACATGTATCTTCTGCTTGAATACTGAATCTTTACAGCATAACTTTGTTGTTGATTTATATTATATGCCTGGCATACATTACTGCCATTAATTCTAAGAACTCTATGATATTGACATTTACTTCAACCCAGTCAAAGTGATCAGCTCGAGGTCTTAGAGATAGAAAGGCAGACTCTATGGTATTTTGATATATACCCCTAAACTCTTCCACCTATATAGCACTTCCTTAGACAAATTCTAAGAAATTCACTAAAACTTTGCTGCTAATATAAAGATCTTCTTGATACTGCATTTTATCAGAGTTCATAATATCAAGCTTATCTCAATATAATAAGACTTATGACATACCATCCCAAAAGCAAGTTCTTATGTACCAATTAATTCTTCCATAAGATTTTCCTCACTCTTTTTAAATATTATGATGTACCCAAACATACAGAAAATTACAGTATACATAACAAATACCCATGTAACCACAATCTAGGGCTAACAATATGCTAAAATATCTTGCTATCTTTGCTTTAGATCTTTTTTTAATTATTATTAAGAAATTAATCATTTCAGACTTTAAGTCCCCTCATACACTTCCCTGGTCTCATTCTGTTCCCTCTTTATTCAGAAATAATCACCATGCAGTTATTCTGGGTTTCTATACTTTATTACATATGTTTATATGCATACTAGGTTCCCACTGTCAGATTTTTATTAATATATATAGTTTCATGCTATACTTCCTATATACAACACTTTTTTTGGACATCTATCACTTTTGAAACACTTTAACACAATAGAAAAACTAATTTCTGAGTACTTGGAAAAAATATGGGTTCTCTATTTTTATGGTCAGTAACTATATGCATCAGGTCTCACACATATCTCATATCTATTAGAACTTGTTAACTGAATTTTTCAAACCTGCATCTGTGAAAACATTTTGTCTGTGTGATTTACTGGTTACTAAAAAGGTATATGCAAATCTCCTGCCGTAACTATGGATTAATCAAATTCTCTTTATAACTCTATCCATTTTTGCGTTAAACATTATTTCTACAATTTTTTTCTTCTGATTAGAACTTTTAAGACATACCCTTAATACATAGCAACTTTCAAATACAGAATACAGTATTGTTAATTATAGTCATCACCCTGTATATGACATCCCCAGAACTTATTTAATATCTGATGACTAGAAGTTTGTACCTTTTGTCTACCTTCACCCTTTAAATATTTAATATTTAAACATGCTTTAAATATTGTAAAGTCATGATACATAAAATTTAATTTTATTGCTTCTTGGTGGAATATCCCTTTTATCTCTATGTTGCATCCCTTTTCATCCCTATTAATGTTTTGCATGTTGAATATCTTTTGTTTTTTTAATCAACAAGCATTCATTTGACTGGTATTTTCTAATACATTTCCTCCAAAAATGTATTTTATCTTTCTGAGTCATGATATAATGTTTTGTGTCTAGTTATAAATAAATTATATCTACATAGTTGTTTTTGACCAATGCAAGTCTCTTTACACATGTGAATTTAATTATTTATTTTTATAATGACCCAGATCACAAGGGCGCTTCCCAGTCTATAAGAAGTCTTTCTAGCACTTATTTCAAGGACTAGACAACACCTGATGGTCGTCAGCTTTATGTAAGAAGCTCAGTTGCAGGGCACCGGGGTGGCTCAGTGGGTTAAACCTCTGCCTTCAGCTCAGGTCATGATCTCAGGCTCCTGGGATGGAGGCCTGTGTCAGGCTCTCTGCTCAGTGGGGAGCCTGCTTCCTCCTCTCTCTCTGTCTGCCTCTCTGCCTACTTGTGATCTCTCCCTCTGTCAAATAAATAACTAAATAAATAAATAAATAAATAAATAAATAAATAAATAAATAAAATCTTTAAAAAAAGAAGAAGAAGCAGAAGCAGCAGCAGCAGCAGCAGCTCAGTTGCAGCTGCCTACCATACACAGGCCTAATTTCAGCTCTGATTTAAGTCCAGGTCTTGGAACCTTAGCAGCTGTAGTACATGTTCAGTTCTAAAGCCGTCAGCTTCGCTTCCCTCACTTGCAATTATGGCTTTATAACCTTTACTTCTAGTTCCTAGAGGCTTTTCTATTGTTTTCAAGAATTGAGATGTATCTTTCAAAGTTTATTGTTAAATGTATCAACATGTGTTTTAGATTACAAGCATGAGTTTCTACATTAGTTTAGCACACCATATTGATCAGAAATCTAATATACTATTCTTTGTCTCTGAAATTCAGTAACCTCCCTAAATCTTATCTTAATGTGGTTATCCTCTATTAGTTTTTCCTAAAACATAATCAGCTTATTGATTTGTTTTAACTTAGGAAATGCTATACTATGAATTTGAATGTTGATTCTATTCTACTACCTTCATTCTCTACTTAAGCATTTCATGCTGTACTTGTGGGTTTTTTTAAATTTTCATATATATAACTTTTTTTCAGATGACAATCACTTCTTTCTCTGTGACTCTTTTCTCCCTGTCCTCAGTAACAGTGAGCTGTGCTTCTGCTGTGAAAGTTTTGCCTCTAAGACAGGAGTAAACAATTATCATATAAATATACTGAAAAATTCAATTTGTTAAGAGGTAAATTCTCCCCAAATTGATCAAAACATTCAGTGAAATTCCAGTCTGCTGCATGTATCCTGTGCACTAAAGATGTAGACCATGGTGGAAAGGTGTCTCTGGGCTTGGGTTACCCAACATGTGAGTACCATTCATTGGAACAGCTCTGCTTTAAAGCCCTTAGACCCGCTGCTTCCAGAAGAATATCCTTGACAAATGTATTATGATCTGGTTCTAATCAAGCAAAATTTGCTTTTAGCACCAGGTCCTCATGCCATGCACCTGCTGTCAGCCAGAATACACCCTACTTTAAGGGTACCACGGTTGTAAACAGAGTTCAAAGACCTAAGCCTTGATTGCTTTACAGGAAAATACTTGTGTTTTTCTTCTATCCTTTGGACTTTATCTTTGTATATCCTGCACAAATTGTTGCTTTCAGTAACCAAGCCAATGAATTTCATGATATGAAGTGTGAAAATGTTGCTGTTTCAATGTATTCCCACTTCATCCATCTTGCCTGGATAAACACATGAAGGAAGAGTAGCAGTTTGGGCCATATGAACATCACACTCTTGTCCGATTTGACTAAAAAGATTTTGTGAGACACCATGTGCTGTTAGAAGACCCTAGTGTTGCTCTAAGAGGTCTCTTCATAATTGGTCCCAATGGGATCATCAAGTGTTTGAGCATCAGTGATCTCCCAGTGGACCAAAATGTCCATGCTTAGAGACCCTCTGCTTGGTGAAGGCATTCCAGTTTGTAGAAACCCATGGAGAAGTCTGCCCAGCAAACTGGACATGGGACTCTCCTACAACCAAGCCAAATCCAACTGCTTCCAAATATACTTTGGAGATAGGAAGGCAGTATCCGTAGATCATCCCATGTATGCCTGCAGCTTCTCACATAAGAAAAGAACCACAGTTGGAACTCATTTTTAGCTTTTGAAATGTAATTATTTATAGAAGACAAAAAAACAATTATGCTTGTATTTATAAATAACACTCTAAATGTTTTGTTTTTATAACATTGGCTAAGGCTTTTAAATGTACTCACACACATCAAGAGTCCTTTATTAGTAACCTCTTGATGGCTAGCTAGTTTATAGAATGCTAGTTCACCTATTTTTTGGATTGTGTCTTCCAATGAGAAGAGGAAACACTTCTTTTTTAGCCTTACTTGAACGTTTACATATACCTGAGTAGTACAATAAGCATCGAAAGCTTCTGATCAAAGGTCATGAAATTTTCTTCTTGAATTTCTTTGTACTCAACTGAATTTTCTTTTAAGGCAACAAAGATCATAGTTTAAGGTGTTAACATCAGTAGTCTAATTAAACTCTTGTAATCAATGTATATGTACTTGAAACAAATGTGAATCATGTTTTAAAAAAAAAACATGGTGGCAAAGTGACTTAAGTAATCATGCATGTTTATCATCACTGAGATTAGTATAGTTATTTTACTTATTTGTTAGCTGGCTTAGTGTCTACATAAAATTCTATACATTGATTGGCCATAATTATAAAGGACATTGACTGAATCCCAGAATTGCATTTTGAAATCATTTTTCTTTTCTGAAGTGCTTAATGTAAAGTATATAATAAACATATTTTAAAAGAAAAAAGACTCAATAAAATCCTAATAAAATTTGTAGTATACTTCATATGGAACTTGAAAAGCTGATTCTAAAAATCATATGGTTACATAAGGGGCCTGGGGAATCTTAGCAAATTTTGAAGAACAAAGTTGGAGGATTTATAACATCATATTTAAGATTTACTATAAAGACACAGTATATAAGACAGTTCAATATTGATGCAAGAGAAAATAAATAGGTCAACAGAAAAGAGAGTCCATAAAAATACCACATATCACATATATATACCACATATATATAATAATAATTGTTAATCAATAAAATTTAATGGTTGGGGGGGTGCTCTTTTTAATAAATTATTCTGAAACAACTACAGATCTGAGAAAACATTTACACTTATCTAATGTTATATAAAAATTAATTTGTGATAAATACCATTACTTTAATATAGAGGCTAAAATATAAAGCCTTTAAGAGAATATTTTCAAGAACTTGGAATGGGTAATAATTCATTGGTCAGGATGCAGAAAACACTAAACATAAAAGAAAAAAGTTAAATTGGACCTGATTAAAATGAAAATCATCTCCCACAAAAAAAAAAAAACAACCCACTACTGTTAACAAACCACACTGAGAGAAAAATAGTCTCTACATATTGATCTAACAAAGAATTCATATTCAGAATATATAAAGAACTAGTGTACATCATTTAAAAAAAAGACACTCACTTTTTAAATGAGCAAAAGAACTGAATAGGTACTACACAAAAGAAGATATATAAATGGCCAGTAAGCAAGAAAAGGTACTTAACATCATTACTCACACTCCCTGTGGTTGAAGCTCTGTGAGGCATATCTCATTGTTGCCATAGTCCAACTCTTATTATGCCATGTTCACTTTCTTTCGTCTTAAAAAGAAACCCAAAAAAGGAAGCTCAGTGGCATGAACTTCTGCCCTGCCACACAGCTGATCTTAGGACCATATTGTCACACATGTAAATCCCCCTCACCCTTAGCTATCACCTCAGCTGATCTAAGTGGTAGTGTGATCCAAACCTTCAAAAGACAACATTACAGGAATAAAAAGACAAGCCACAAAGTGGATGGGAAATGCTATTCTTAACATATGAAACTGACAAAAGACTTCGAAAGGCTTGTATCCAGAATATGTAAAGAAATTCTAAAAACTAGTAAGAAAAAGTCAGATAACCCAATAGGAAAATGGGTAACAGACTATAAACAAATACCTTATTTTTAAAAAGCTATCCCAAGGGACAAAAACAAATGAGAAAGATAAAATTCTTCAGTCATTAGAGAAATTCAAATTATGTCTACTGTGAGATACTACTACCCACAGACCAGAATGACTAAAATAAAAATAAGAGACATTGTCAAGAATTAAGAAGGACATGGAGCAACTAGAACTCTCCTTCATTGTTGATGGGAGTATAAATTGATGCAGCCACTCTGAAAAACTCAGCAGTTCTAACACACACAGCAAGTGTACTCTAGATACGTATTCAACAGAAACACATGCATGTGTTTCCTAAAACACATCATAGTGGAAGAACTTGTCATAGCCAAAACCTGAAACAATCCAAATGTCCACTAAGGTAGAATGGATAAATAGTAATATTTTCACATGTGCTATTTCAGTTATCTATTGCTACATAACAAATTACACTAAAATTCAGTGGCTTAAAAATCACAGTTTATTATTTTTGGAAACTGTATAGGTTGGCTGGGGATTTTTTCTATCAGTGTGTCTGGATTCACTCAGGTAGTTACAGTCACCTGATGTTTCACCTAGATATGCAAGTGTAAAATGGTGCTTACTATCATGGTGCTGACTGTCACTGGGATAACCTATATTATTCTTCTCACCCTGCAGAACCTTTTGTCTTTAGTAGGCTACTTTATGCTTCTTCACAGCATTATAATAAAGGGATCTAAGAAGGCAA
The DNA here is from genome assembly GCA_004023965.1 of Spilogale gracilis. NCBI lineage: Eukaryota > Metazoa > Chordata > Mammalia > Carnivora > Mephitidae > Spilogale > Spilogale gracilis. Next base: position 98,936 of record PITA01002541.1, read on the forward strand.
GAGAGGAAACTGTAAGTACTCTCAGGGCCAAGCTCTAGAACTTGCATAATATCATTACTACCACAATCTATGTCAAAGCACTCATAAAGTCAGCCCAGATTCAAGAGAGTGAAAAACAACCTCCATCTTTTAACAGAAGCAGCCAGTAGCATATTGCAGAAGTGAATGTACACAGAAAAGCATGATTGACTGGAAGCTATCATTACAGCAATCTACCACAATCAATATATAACAATGATAATAAATTAATTACTGTTACAAGCGCCAATAGTGATGAACTTCACAAATATAGGGCTGTGTAAAAGAAGCAAGTCACAAAAGGATATATACATCATGTTCCATTTCTAAAAAACACAAAATCTGCAAAGCCAATATGTGGTGTCAAAAAAAGAATTCAAGGAACATATCTGTGGTGCTACTAATATTTTATTCCTTGACTCATGCAGTAATTACATGAAAATTTCACTTTGTGGTCATTTACTGATTGTTTATAAATGGAATCTAAAAGATGAATAACAAACAAAAAGCAGAATCAGAAGTATAAACACAAAGAACAAACTGATAGTTGTCAAAGGCAAGGAGTTGAGGACTTGAGCAAAATGGCTGCAAGGAATGGGAGATAGAGGCCTCCAGTTATGGAATGGGTAAGTCATGGAAATAAAAAGCAGAGTATAAGGAATACAGTTAATGATATTGTAATAGAGATATAATGGAACAGATGGTAGCTATACTTGTAAACACAGCATAATGTATAGACTTGTCAAATTACTAACTTGTACACCTGAAGCTAATATAACACTCACCATATGCCACCTATACTCAAACAAACTAGCATTATACTGTAGTATAGGGATGGGAACAAAAAAAATGGAGGCATATGTATATGATAAAAATGTATTTGCATATTTTTTGCATTTACTCCATTTCTGATCTACTAATCTACATTTAGAATCTAAAGTTTCTCTAGAGATAGCCCTTTGCTCCCAGTCATTTCAGGTACAGTTCTGCTAGTTATCGCATAGGCTAAATCCAAGAGTGGAGAGGCACGACACCATTTAATAGGAATCAGCCCTGAAATCATCCTTCTAAATCTACTCTTCTCACTCCTCAGATAACTGTACGTATCTTCAATTGCTAATGTTACATTTCCTGAAATGGAGGTGCAGGAAGAAGAGGTATCCACAAAAAAGATCATTATAAATATGAGTTAAAAAATTAAACTGGATCCATATTCCTTGGACTCTAAAGCTCTTCCTTTCCCTCCCCTCCACTACCATGCCAACTCCCTAAACCACTCTAGATATGGTTCAAAAAGTTGAAACTTCTTCTGATGACAGGAATTAGACCTTGAGGGTTTTTTAAAGGGACTTTTGATTGGGTTTATTAAGCTATGATTAAAAAATGTAACCTCATGTACAAGACATTTTGTGACATGTTAAGAATAAAGAGGTGCATCACACAGCTCAGTGAGACTTATAGAAACTACATTCCATAATTCTGATTAAATATAATCATGATTCATCAGGCAAGGCAAAAAGGTTAATTACACAGACTATGTAATCAGTATATAGCAGCATGTTTATCAATCCATATTTTATTTGTTGTATATAATTTAGGGGGAAGGAAAAAAGATTGATTTATAAAAGAGTGGGTTGAATTTATCACTTTGGTCCCCTATGCTATCTTGTTAAATACAGCTCCTTTCCTCAAAAATAATCTCAATATGCCCTAGCTTGACAGATTATAATGCATTTAATCTTTCTTGTGCTGTTTGAGAAATCTCCCTTTTAGTGGGAAACAAATGCATTAAGGCAGTGATTGCAAACTAGAACAACTTGAAAAGCTTTAAAAAAAAACTCCCATTGTTCAGGCCATGCTCTACATTGTCAAATCAAAATTCCTAAAACTGGAGTCACAGCATAAAGCATTCCTTAAAGTTCCCTCAGGTGATTCAAAAGGGCAACAACGGTTGAGAACTTCTGAGGTTGAGCCTCTGCCTCCACTACCATCCTTCACAATGTTCACTCAGGTTATCGATATTAATCAGATACTAGTCAATCACTCAGTTGACTAAAAAGGTCATGCAGACATAATTTTTAGGTATTAAAAATACTTTGTTAAATGTGAAATAAATGTTTGCTCAAATATGCTCTAAGTAATTTGAAGAAGCAACTAAATATATGTTTGTATATATACATATGTGTATGTATATACATATATAATACACATAGATTATATATAATTCAATTCAAATATACAGGTATTATTTAACAGTTCAACTTTATACTGTAAAAATGATACAAAATCATAATTTGTTAATAGAACTTCCAGGAAAATAGAACTTTGGAGGTTTTGATTAAATTTCTCCTTTAACATGCAGACTCACTTTTATGCATTTTTAATATTTTTAATAAGGATATACACCTTGGAAAAAGCATTTTTATATCAAAAGAAATATATATACTAGCACTGAAATACACACAGTAAAATCTCTTTTATAAAACCCGCCTTAGAGAACAGGATCAGTATGCAGCAAACAGATGTTCCTTTAAATATTGTTCTGCAGTTCAGGACATCCCTAAAATTCTTGGATCTACTTACAAAAGATGTGAAGTATGATTTGCATGGAGTTGCCCACTAATGTGCATTTTTGTCAGGAGAACTGTGGCTTTTTTTTTTTTAAGATTTTATTTATTTGACAGAGAGAAACACAGCCAGAGAGGGAACACAAGCAGGGGGAGTGAGAGAGGGAGAAGCAGGCTTCCCGCCAAGCAGGGAGCCCAATGTGGGACTCGATCCCAGGTCTCTGGGATCATGACCTGAGCCGAAGGCAGTCGCTTAACCAACTGAGCCACCCAGGTGCCCCAGAACTGTGGCTTTGATGAGGTGCATCTAAGCAGTAAGGGGAATCTACTCTTAGTCAAGGATGGAAGGTCATTCTGCAATTGCAGTTGTTACACTTTACTAGACAGCATTTGATACAGGACCTCTCTCCGTATCCGCAGAGACAGCTGAGGATAGTGAACTGGATCTGGACTCTGACAACTTGGATCTAAGTTTCACCTCTGCAACTTACTTGCTCAGTAAATACAATTTTCCAAGTTTCAGGTTTCTGGTCTATAAAATGGTACCAATAATCATCTGTCTTACCTACCTATATAGGATTGTTACAAAGTTTAATATCAATTATTTATAAATTTTAAACCTTAATTCAAAGACTAGAAAAGATTTAGCATAAAAATCAAGCCTTGTTTTTTAGTCTACTATTATGTTTTAAGTAGACTCCTAGCTTCCAGGCCAACCTTCCTGAACTCCTATTTAAGCACAAAGAAAGATGCTCAAGCAAGATGCTGAAATTGTTCATGCATGATCTAAGTGAGTCTTGGAGAATAAAACTAACATAGCTTGGGACCTCTGTGATAGAGTATGACACACAGATGTGTGTTTTGGGGGTATCCTCCCCTCTTTAAAAAGAACAACTTCAGTCCAGTGAGATCTTGGTAACAGTGATGATTAACAAGGAATAACAGGAAACACACACAGAAGCAGAGAGAGAGCAACACACCTTCCTGAATCTTTTTGGTAATATCTACAAAAGAAACATACACCAAAAGAAAAAGAATCATGTAGTAACTGAAAGCATCTATTCAGGAACACTCACAAGATTCTCTCTGCAGATATACAAAAATAGCTGAAGACATTTTAAGTGTACATACGGAGCAGTGGTGATGTTTATACTCCCTTCCCAGGAAATATGGAGGGAGCAAGAAACCCTTGCTACATCTGATAGTATCACTGAAGAAACAACGTTATAACAACAACTATATTTCTTCCATTTCCTATCATGGGTGCTGATTTGTATTAAAAAAAAAAACTCTAAAGAAATTCAATCGCTTATATACTTCTGCTATTCAAAGTTTAACCAATTAAATAATTATTGCATTTTCATGTACAATGAAGCATATATTCCTGTGCAGATTATGTATGTTATATCTGCCTGATATATCCTTCTTAAAAGAATATTTCTAAAATCTCTCTTTCCCATTTCTCCCTCCCTGCCTTTCCCCTCCTACCCCCCTCCACACACACAATTGAATAAAGCATTAAAAGGCTGAAAGATTGATTTTACATTTCCTGGATTAGAGCAGGATTTGTTAATTGCCATACTTTAAACAGCAACTCTTTCTAATATTGCCTAAAAGCCACAAGGTTGAATGAGATTTACTCCTACTCCTTATTTTTAAAATTGATTTGTGCTTTTCTTTGAGGAAGTGATTTTATTTAACATGATTATTATCAGTGTTATAAGTACTTTTTTCTTAATGTTTGATGACAAGAGATCTTCTATTTAGAGATGTTTTTATAAGACTTTGATCAAAACATTATAGTACACATGTATATAGCAATCAAAAATGATGTCAAGGACAAATGAATATGATCTGAAATCTTAGCAGTATCTTTAATCCATTTCATCCTTCCTCTACTTCTATCATTCATCAAGCATTTGTTTCCTTCTTGATCTCTTGCCTGTCTTAACCTTTATGTGCACAAAATCCACAATGTCCAACACATGTGTGACTTGAATTTACATGATATCCTCTGTGATGGACATCTCCCTTTTGCCCAGTGAACACTGTCACAATTCAAAGCAAGTTCAAGAATTATGTCTTTTTTTTTTTAAGATTTTTATTTGTTTATTTGACAGAGAGAAATACAGAGAGGGAACACAAGCAGGGGGAGTGAGAGAGGGAGAAGCAGGCTTCCCACTGAGCAGGGAGCCCGATGCCGGGCTGGATCCTGGGACTTCAAATCATGACCTGAGCTGAAGGCAGATGCTTAACAACTGAGCCACTCAGGCACTGCAGGCATTTATGTCTTTTATGAAGGTTTCCTGAATTACCATCTTCACTATTAGGTAAAATTAATGGCTCTTTGATCTATGCTTCTTTGTAACTACCTGATCACTCCTCTTCTCATGTATGGAGAAAAACTACATGAATTCATAAAGTGTTCTTGTAACCAAACTAGACATGTTTATCTTCAGTGCCAACCAATAATTTGATACTCATTCAAACTTTTTTTAATTTAATTTTATTTTTTCAGTGTTCCAAGATTTATTGTTTATGCCCCACAAACTCTTATTTTTTAATATTTATTTTAAAATAATGGTAGTAATTAATTTTCCATTAATAAAAATTGGATATACTTTTCTTTATGTTCAAAATAAAGATTTATGTCATATACACATATAATTTTAACTCAAATGGAATTGGAATTGTTTTTTATTTAGCCTTCTCATCACTTATAATTGAATAGCATTGGCATCATGTTCACTAAAGAGAGAGGTTACATTAGACTTTCATTCTGTTTCATCAAAATACTTTCTGATAAGTCTATGTTTTTAATAGTGGCATGTCCAGATAACACCAAAGAATATAAATAATTAATTAATTATCAATAGATAGTCTTAATTTTAAATATGTAAAAAACTATATATGTCATTATTTATAAGATTCTTGATCACCAAACATTTAGATATTCACCATAAAACATATTTCATACTTTATATATTGTTAACAGTTTAAGTTTTTATTAAAGAAGTTTTCAGTATAAATTCAAATGGTATAAATATGGAAGTGAAGTTATTCTAAGATAGCTAGATATTAAACATTGCCTTTGAAAAATCAGAGTTGTTCTAATTGAATTTAACCTGAAATGCTGATAATCAACCTAATAAAAATCTAACTGTAATCAGAAAGCTCCTTCTGTTCTGATAGGTTTCTTACTTCACTTTCCCTTGAGGACCCTGTACTGCTCCATCTGTACCATAAATCTTGTATTGTGATAAGGAGATGAAGTTAAATGGCACACTGGAACAGGGAAGGGAGAGGGTTCATCAAACTTCCATATCTTCCTAGTTCTTGGTTCCTTTTGGTCAACCATTTAATCATCAGATATTGAGATAGGCAGTGCTATTTCTTAGACTGGTATTTTCAATTTGCCACCATTGCTTTATTTTTCCCAATTGAAACAAAAATGAATGTAATGTTTATTAATGTTATATAGGTAGTATCCAAAGTCCTATATATAGATATCTCTCTTTATGATAAATCCATTATTTTGATAGTTAGCAGTTAGAAGTCCTTAGTGCCAAGGCCAGCGCACATTTGGCACAGATCCTGAAAATGCCAAAAGAACTGATGCAATGGAAAAATACCTAAAATTCAAAAGTACAAGTCATAGACTTCTCCAATATGCCTTAAAGCTTATCTAATATACTTCTATAGGATATTTTGAAGGCTGGTGGTGGGCAGTATCTGTTATTAGACTCTGACAAGGAAAAGAAGGGAGAGGTTTGAACATACAGTTTTGGAAAAGGAGATTCTAAAACTACAAAGTACTTTATTTTTAGTCATATAGCATTTTTTAAAATACCAAAATAATACTGGAGTAAGACATAAAATGTCTGTTTATTGACAGTTTTTAAACTGATTTTAAAGTTCAGTTATTTCAGTGATCTGGTTTAGACTCAATAATTTTCATAGATCAATAGATTGATGTTCAGCTAAGATCCTATCCCTCCTAAGCGATATAAGAACCACATTCAGAACTAACAGCTGAGCACCTAGGCACCAAGAATTACAGAGAGATTTCTAAGGAATGAATATGCCTCTTCACCTCTCAAAAACCCTTGGATAGCTAAAACAAATATGATTTCACAGATTGTACACTGTGGCTCCAGAGCACATAGATTGTTGGTATGCTCCAAAAACTGGAAGCAGAGACAAAATTAGAACCTGGATTTCATAAACCTTTGATCAATAATTTCTGTTGTAACAATATTTTCCAAAATAAGAGGAAAAACATATACTGCTTCAGCCTTTATACTAGAAGATAACAATAATTATTTGAGGTAAAAATAACTGATTTCCCATTTTACAGATAACAAAATGTTATCTCATTAATGGATAAACAAAATGTAGTAATTTATGTACAATGAAACATTACTCATTACTCTAGCCTTAAAAAGGAAAGAACCCTGTCACATACTATAAACATGGTGAACCTTGAGGACATTAGGCTAAGTGAAATAATCTAATCAAAAAAGCCAAATGCTGGATAATTCCACTTATATAAGCTATCTAAAATAGTCAAATTTATACAAACAGGAAGTAGAATGATGATTACTAGGGGCTGGAGAGACAGAGAAATGAGAAGCTATTTTATAATCGATATAGTTTCAGATTTACAAGATTAGGAAGTTCTGGATATTTGTGCCTCAACAATGTGAATGTACATAACACTAAACTGTACACTTAAAAAATGGTTAGGGTGCTAACTTTTATGTTTTTATCACAGTAAAAATAAATGCAACCCCATGACATATTGGGGCGGGGAAAAAAACTCCTGGGCCCCAGGTCAAAAGACTGACCAGGGCCCCAGCCCCCGCCCTATCTGCTCCTCCCTCACTGCTCTGGCTGAGGCAAAGAAGGTTGAATGACCTTCCCAGGCACCAGCTTCATTCTATATGTTCCTCCCCACTACTCCCGATAAGACTGAATGACTGTCCAGTGTGGCTCAGAGACAGAAAAAAAAACAAGTTCCCTGGTATGATTTAGCACTCTCCCAGCACTCCCATATAGATTATACCCCAGCATGAAGAGGGCCACTTGGCCATGAGAGACCATGAAAACATCCCATTAACATCCCCCATCACCTGTAACCATAAAAATTCACCCCTAACCCTGTCAGGTGCTCAGTCTTTGTGGAATCATCCCACTGAGCCCACCAGTATAACAAAGCTATGTTCTCCCTGACTTCCATGTGCCATTTCCTCAGCCGCCTCTGATTTTTCTGCAACAATATAAAACTGGTTAATAACTGGCAGTCAAGACTTGGATTCTGATTCAAAATCTCATATTCTTTACCCTGAATTCCCCTGTGCCAGCTATTTACCCAATAATGTCTGTGTGGCTGACTCTACACCGTACATGACAGCAACCATGCATCAGCATTGCTGTGCAGGACAATCAAGTATGAACACAGACAGGCCCTTGTAGGACAAAACCAGAGGAAGCAAAACCCCTATCTTGCCACACTTGGAACCCAATGTTCCAAGGGAAAACTTTAAAACTGCCTTTTGTTAACACTGAAAACAAGTGATCAGTATGGTGTGATCATAAAAATAGGCCATTGTTCCTATTTCGATGAATAGAAACAATAATCAAAAATTACTATCAACAATTATATGCCAATATGTTTAACAACCTACAAGAGATGGATACATTCCTAGAAACCTATAAACTTCCAAGATTGAAACAGGAAGACACTGACAATTTGAATAGACCTATATCTAGTAATGAGATTGAAGCAGTGATCAAAAACCTCCCCAAAAACAAGAGTTCAGGACCAGACAGATTCCCTGGGGAATTCTACCAAACATTCAAAAAAGAAATAACACTTATTCTCCTGAAGCCCTTTCAAAAAATAGAAACGGAAGGAAAACTTCCAGACTCTTTCTATGAAGCCACCAGCATCACTCTAATCCCCAAACCAGACAATGACCCCATCAAAAAGGAGAACTTCAGACCAGTATTGCTGATGAATACGGATGCCAAGATTCTCAACAAGATCCTTGCTAACAGGATCCAACAATACATTAAAAAGATTATCCACCATGACCAGGTGGGTTTTATCCCAGGGATGCAAGGGTGGTTCAATACTTGCAAAACAATCAACATGATAGAACAAATCAATAAGAGAAGAAAGAAGAACCACATGGTACTCTCAATAGATGCAGAAAAGGCATTTGACAAAATACAACACCCGTTCCTGATCAAAAACTCTTCAAAGTATAGGGATAGAGGGAACATTTCTCAACCTCATAAAATCTATCTACGAAAAACCCACAGCGAATATCATCCTCAATGGCAAAAAACTGACAGCCTTTCCTCTGAGATCAGGAATAAGACAAGGATGCCCACTCTCACCACTACTGTTCAACATAGTGTTAGAAGTCCTAGAAACAGCAATCAGACAACAAAAAGAAATAAAAGGTATTCAGATTGGCAAATAGGAAGTTAAACTCTCTCTCTTTGCAGATGACATGATACTCTATGTGGAAAACCCAAAAGACTCTACCCCAAACTACTAGAACTCACACAACAATTCAGTAATGTGGCAGGATACAAAATCAATGCACAGAAATCAGCTGCATTCTTATACACTAACAATGAAAAAATAGAAAGGGATATCAGAGAATCAATTCTGTTTACTATAGCACCAAAAACTATACGATACTTAGGAATAAGCCTAACCAAAGAAGTCAAGAATCTGTACTCGAGGAACTACAGAACACTCATGAAAGAAATTGAAGAAGACACAAAAAGATGGAAGAGCATTCCATGCTCATGGATCGGAAGAATAAACATTGTCAAAATGTCTATACTGCCCAGAGCAATCTACACTTTCAATGCCATTCCGATCAAAATTCCAG
>PITA01002541.1:108531-158991 GCA_004023965.1 Spilogale gracilis
CAGGCTTTATTACAAAGCTGTGATTACCAAGACAGCATGGTACTGGCACAAAAACAGAGAAATAGACCAATGGAACAGAGTGGAGAGCCCACATATGGACCCACAAATCTATGGTCAAATCATCTTTGACAAAGCAGGAAAAAATATCCAGTGGAAAAAAGACAGTCTCTTCAATAAATGGTGCTGGGAAAATTGGACAACTACGTATAGAAGAATGAAACTAGACCATTCTCTTACACCACACACAAAGGCAAACTCAAAATGGATGAAAGACCTCAACGTGACGCAGGAATCCATCAAAATCCTGGAAAAGAACATAGGCAGTAACCTCTTTCACATCGGCCATAGCAACTTCTTTCAAGACACGTCTCCAAAGGCAAAGGAGACAAAAGCGAAAATGAACTTCTAGGACTTCCTCAAAATAAAAAGTTTCTGTACAGCAAAGGAAACAGTCAACAAAACAAAGAGGCAACCCACAAAATGGGAGAGGATATTTGCAAATGATACTACAGACAAAGGGCTGGAATCCAAGATCTATAAAGAACTACTCAAACTCAACACCCAAAAAGAAGATGAATACATCAAAAAATGGGCAAGAGACATGAAGAGGCACTTCTCCATAGAAGATATACAAATGGCTAACAGACACATGAAAAAATGTTCAGTGTCACTAGCTATCAGGGAAATTAAAATCAAAACCACATTGAGATACCACCTTACACCATCAGAATGGCCAAAATTAACAAGTCAGGAAACAACAAGTGTTGGAGAGGCTACAGAGAAAGGGGAACCCTCTTACACTGTTGGTGGGAATGTAAACTGGTGCAGCTGCTTTGGAAAACAGTGTGGAAATTCCTTAAAAATTAAAAATAGAGCTACCCTATGACCCTGCAATTGCACTACTGGGCATTTACCCCAAAGATACAGATGTAGTGAAGATAAGGGCCATATGTACCCCAATGTTCATAGCAGCAATGGCCACAATCGCCAAACTGTGGAAAGAGCCAAGGGGCCCATCAACAGATGAATGGATAAAGAAGATGTGGTACATATATACAATGGAATACTATGCCTCCATCAGAAAGGATGAATATCCAACTTTTGTGGCAATATGGACTGGACTGGAAGAGATTATGCTGAGTGAAATAAGCCAAGTAGAGAAAGTCAAGTATCACATGGTTTCACTTACTGGCAGTGCATAAGGGGTAACCTAGAGGACAGTAGGAGAGGGAAAGGAAATGGGAAGTAGGGTAATCCAGGGAGAGAAATGAAACAACAGAGACTTTGGACAGAGAAACAAAACTGAGGGACTTAGAGGGAGGGGGGGTGGGAGGATGGGAGAGCCTGGTGGTGGGTACTGAGGGCACCTATTGCATAGAGCACTGGGTGTGGGGAATGGGGAATGAATCTTGGAACACTGGGAAAAAAATTTAGGTAACAATAAAAAAAAATAGGCCATTGGTTCACTGACTTGACCATTTTATTGCCTTCTATAATGGTTACTTGATGTCATGGAGAAATAGCCATTGAAAGATAATGCTTGGTAGACCCACAGCCATCTCAAGGAAATGAGGCCTGAGGACATGTTACTTGTGTGGTGAGAAAAAGTTAATTCTAACATCCCTACCCTCAAACCAACATTTTATCTGTTGGTGTATTTACAAGGAAAGTTAGAAACAAATAAAGGATAATTGCCCATTCTCAACAGGATGTGGCAACTTTCATCTACGATCCTTTATTTTCAGGCTTTGGCGAGGCTTCCCAAATGAGCTAAAATGAGGAATGATTCTGATGGAGGAATGATGTTAAGTCTTTAGTCTGTGTTCCTCCCAGATGCTAGATTAATTGCTATAATATTAATCTGCAGCACAATGTGTTCTCCACTGGTTTCATCCACTTATCTATGGGTCTGTTTGTGATGATTTTCACTAATAACCAAACAGTGTCCTGAATAACTCACTGAGTTGTACAAGATTGGCCCAAATTTGATTAAAGTTTGTATCTGGTAAAGTTAAAACTTAACCTATTAGAATCATTCCAATAAATGCTGATGACTTTCTGTAATAGACAGTCAGAAGACACCATTGCCTAATCTTTCTTGAGTGCTTAGTAACCTCACTTTTATTACCAGGATATATCTTTGGGATCTACAAATTTTCTAGTAAGGGAATCATTCATGGCATACCCTTCATGAAGATACAGAGTATTGCTACACTGTGTTTTTCATTTTCTTTTAAAGAAGTTTCCAACTTCCCTTTGAAATTTTGCTTTAGTCCAGGAGGCTGAGCTAAAGAGAAAACTTCTGTGGCAGGCCTCAACTACATTAAAAACAGCCTTGTTTCCAACACTGACCTGTTGACTCCTTATCTTTGGATCAAGCCCATGAGTTGAAATTCTTTTTAAAAATGAATCTCTCAGGGCGCCTGGGTGGATCAGTTGGTTAAGCGACTGCCTTCGGCACAGGTCATGATCCTGGAGACCCCGGATCGAGTCCCACATCGGGCTCCCTGCTCAGCCGGAAGCCTGCTTCTCCCTCTCTCACTCCCCCTGCTTGTGTTCCCTCTCTGGCTGTGTTTCTCTCTGTCAAATAAATAAAATATTTAAAAAAAAATAAAATAAAAATGAATCTCTCCCTTTTAAGAAACTCAGTTCCTCAAATAAATATAATAATGCTAGATCCACCCTGAGAGGCCCATGAGTACAAACAAAAGACTATCTGAAAGCCTTCCATATGTATGCATGGGTGCATTGGGAGGCTAATGAGTTAAGACAAAGGAATCTAACAGCAAAAATTAGAATGTATGAGAAAGGAAAAAGACTGGAGACAGTGAGGTAAGTAGGTCATAGTAATAGCTCAGGAAAATGAAGACATGAACTAAAACAGTGATGGTGAGAATGGAGAAAAACAGATGGAAGAATCGGCAATCATAGGGATAAAATTGGCAGGTCGTGCCAAACTAGTAAATGTGAAATAAAAGAGTAGGCGGCATTTTATCAGTCATTTTCCTAAAGTGCAAGTAAGATCATATTCTTCACCAACTACATCCCTGCAACAGCTTCCCAAAATACTTGAGTCTCAACTACGCTTATTGACTTAAAAGGCTTAATATAATCTGGCTCCTGCCCACTTCTTCAATTTCATTGCTCCCCAATTTCATTGTTCTCCTTTTTTGTTGTTGTTGTTAATGTAAAGCGCTTTCTAGTCCTTTCTGTTCAGAACTCTTTCCTCAGACTTGCATGGCCATCATTCTCTCTCCAATGAGCTTCCAACTCAGATCTCCCTCCACCTCCTCAGAGAAGTAATCACTGCTCTCCAGCAACAATAATGCATCCATGCCCCCAAAGGCACTCTTTATATCACCATATTTGTCCTTTCTAGAGCACCTATCAGTACCTGAAGAAACTATCTGGTTTTTGACATAATTATTGTCCATCTCTCCCTCCTGGAATGTCAGCTCCTTTAAGACAGGAATGTTCCTCTTTATAACCAATGCCCACCATGTGATAGACTCTCAAAGAATACTTACTGATCAACTGATATAGAGATATACATATACATACACATTTACATATGTGTGTATGTGCATGTTCACACATGCCATATTTATGGATATACTCTATAGTAAAAAGTTATGGCTTGAGATTAAAACTCTCAGACTCAGTTTCTCCAAATTGTGATTCCTATGCTGATGTAAGAAGTATTAATTTATATAGCTAATAATACAATTATTACATATTGAACTCTATAAGAGCTAAAATACTTTTGATAGAGAAGAATATGATTGAGATAAATACCCATCTGAAAATAAATTTCTAAACCACAGCATCTAAAGAAAAGGAAGTTGAATCTCAATTTTATCCCAAGAATTTGCAAATTAAAAGTTCTATTTTATAGTGATGGAAAGAAGGGAGCTGGCATGCTCAAACCACCTATAATTATACTATTTTGCTCTATTATTAGGAAATAAGACAATTTCTTTAGTGAGAGTGGTACATATATTTCAGATAAAACTACTTTTTGAAGAGGACCTTATTACCTCAACCAGCCCTGAGACAGTCTATTATAGGAGGCAGAGGAAAGGACCTTCAGGTTCTATATGCCAAGCCATGCTTCCTTATATATACATCATAGGGCTAGCAAAAGAGTTAAATGAGTTAATGTTATTTTACATCAACTTTACCTACTCTCCATTTTCATATCATTTCTGATTTGAAGGTTCATTGAGGTTCCAACATGAACCACTCTGAGTTCTGCATATCATCAGCAGAGTTCCAGTGACCTCAATGATTATTTTGTATTAAAAGCAGCACTGGATGTACTGGGGACATGGGGTAATTGATCATGACTGAACAAAATGAATGCTACACACTACCCATATTTTCTTCCTAATTTAAAACTTAATCATTTGAAAACAATTATATCACTTGGGAAAAAAAGAGCTCCTCTTCAAGGAAAATGTATTCCATAAAAATGGGCTCAAAAAAAAAAAAAAAATGGACTCCAGACAGGGACCTCTGGGTGGCTCAGTTGGTTAAGGGTCCACCTTCAGCTCAAGTCATGATCCCAGGGTCCTGGGATCAAGTCCTGCATCAGGCTTCTTGCTCAGCAAGAAGCCTGCTTCTCTTTCTGCCTGCCAATCCCCCTACTTGTACTCTCTCTCTGAAAAAAATCTTAAAAAAAAAAAAAAAAGGACTCCAGGCAATAGCACAATTTCTCATCAGATCTATGGACCTTAAAACTAGGACCACACTTCCCAACGCTGCTGAAATGGGATGGTCACATCACAATGACCAGTCCTGTTACCTATCCTTACCATGGTGCACCCCAGCCTTCAATGTTCTTTGACTTACTGAGGTTGTGGCAGCAATAGCATAAACAACCTTAAACAGAGGAATCATCCCTGCCCTCAGGGAGACTTCAGTGAAAATAAGCCTCCTGAACTCTTTTTGATGGCACTTTCTATTTCAGCTCCAGTAAACATACACTAAGACTACTAATCCTGGGAAATATATATTGAAACAATATGAAGATGAGGTAGATTATTCTAGTGATGTAGCAATAACTTCAAATGAGGAAAAGATACAAAGTTATTAAAGAAGTTTTTTTCAGGGTCACAGAAGTACTACTTTGACTATTTGATAATTATCTGAACCAAATTCAATTCCATCATGAATGAGAAACACAGCTTCATTATAATATTATTTGTGATGCTTTTGTATAAGTTGTTAGTTTATCATAATAGCAGAAGTAAATATTATGGGAGATGCTTTTGTATAAACTGTTGGTTTATCACATATCAAAAGTGAAGCAAGAATGTTAAAATTATTTACAAAACAAAAATAAAATATTTCCTTTGTAAATTCTTTGCAGAGACAGGCATTTTATTCAAAAATATATTATTTCATAGAATATAGTCAAATAATATATATTATTTAAATCATTTAAAAAAGCAATTTATTCTTTAGGATAAAGAATTGTGGGAACATTAAAATAATTTAATACTTCTAAATTATTAGTGCCACTATCCTAATGATCCTAATATTCTCATATTATCTTCTACATGAATGTATATTTATATAATTTACATAATAATTCATATTTTCAGTATTATATTTCACCCAACAATACTCATTTTCAACTCACAGCTCCATGCTATATCATCTTTCCTCAAGTTTTTCTTTTCAAATATGTTGTCCTTTTCTAATATAGTTTTTAAATATAGATCATATTCTCTTTTTATGTTTTAGAATGAACCTAAAAATTTTAATATCATTCAGATTAATATAGCATATCTTACAAATATTCCCTTATTGTATAATTAATTCATAACCATATAATCAAACACAAATTTATTTTTATTCTCTTTCTGTAAATAAAAAATTCAACTGAGAAGTTTCTGCCTTTCTGAAACTTGTTTTCCCATTCTAAACTTACAACTCTGTAGTAAATAGTAAGGTTTAGTATTTGCATAGTAAATTTTTTACCTTTTATGTTCTGCTTTTGTTTAACAGATAAGTAAATGAGAAATAATTCATTTCATTTACTGTGGTCATGTCAGTAAACATTAACCATATACACATAGACCCTTTATCATGTTATCTCTAAAATGATGGTTCTTTGCTTTTGTAATCTTAAGATCACATTCCAGCAACCTCCCTAATGAAGTTTTCTTGTCCCTTCTCCACATACACTCACCCCAATTTCATTTTTCTTCTGGAATTCTAAGATTTCCTTTAGTAATACCTACCCCAAAAAAGATATTTATGTAGTAAATATTCTGAAAGTTTTTAAGTCAGTGTATCTATCACAGTAGTGAATGATAATACAGCTGAAAGCTTTATCAGAATACTTTCTTGGGGCACCTGGGTACCTCAGTTGGTTAAGCATCTGACTCTTGGTTTCAGCTCAGGTCATGATCTCAAGGTCATGAAATCAAGGCTCACATCAAATGCCCACTTCAGTGAGGAGTCTGCTTGAGATTCTCTTCTCCCTCTCCCTCACCCTCTGTCCCTCCCCCTACTCTCACACTTCTCTCTCCCCCCTACTCTAAAATAAATAAAATCTTTAAAGAAAAAAAAGAATACCTTTTTATTTAAAGATTTTAAAGTTATTTTTCAATTTTCACTTTTATTGGTTCATGCAAAGAAGAACTCCAAGATTTTCTTGACTTTAGTTCCTATGATGATCATTTGTTTTTTCTACATAAAAGATTAACTGATGATTTCATAGTTTAAGTTTAACAACACTTAAAGAATATACACTGCTGGAGATAGTTATGTAATTGTTTTCTTAAAGACTCATATTTAGACAATCTCATAAACTTAGCCCAGCTACCCAGAAAAAATTAACAGAAGAGCACAGATACCTACAAAAAGTAGCAGGGCTTTTACTAGGAACTAAGCTCTGGTTCTCTATGTCAATGAATGTATTTTCTCAAATACTTCGTATGGTTTGATTGTTTCTTTTATTCCCAACTTTTGCTCCGTATCTTCCCAGTTTTTGCAAGATTAAGGAAACACACTTAGAAATGGAGGTCTACAGCTTTCTTTATCTTAATGAGTAATAAAGACAGACATAGAGAAGACAAGGACAAGGGTGAGCCATTGGGTCACATAGTGGGGAGAAAAAAACCCAGATGTTAAAAGGGCCATTAATTAAACCATCCACAAACAGACCAGTTTCTGCCAGACACATTGTCATAGGCAGAAATGATTTCTTCACTGCCAACTTGGCTTCTGTTGATTTTCTCCTCTACTGGAGAAGAAGCTAGAATAGAGGGGATAGTTAAAAGGTTGGTATGGTTTGGTTATTTTTTTTTAATATTTTATTTATTTATTTGACAAAAATACAGCTAGAGAGGGAACAGAAGCAGGCGGAGTGAGAGAGGGAAAAGCAGGCTTCCCACTGAGCAGGGAGCCCAATGTGGGGCTCAATCCTGGGTCTCCAGGATCATGACCTGAGCCAAAGGCATTTGCCCAACCAACTGAGCCACCTAGGCACCCTGGTATGGTTTGTTTATTAAAGAAACCTAAAACAGCCTTAAAAATCCGCATATATGTCATCTATTTCCTTCACAGAGAAAATCTGAGTCAAGCACAGAGAAATTTCTGAAAAAGAGAAGGCTACCACTTTTCAGTAGTGTAAGAGACCAATAGAACTGCCTATTTCTGTCACCAGATTGGAGGAAAAATTGAGCACAGAGGTCTCATGAAGTAATTGAGACATTTCTCAACTCAGATGACTAATTTTTAGTGAGACCTACAATGTTTTTCTGGAAGTCTTCTAAATTCCCTGAAACAAGCAATGTTACAATCTAAATACAATGCACTCTGCCAAAGTTCCCAGACCTATAGGGTTTTAAGCAGAAACTGCAGGATTTCAGGTGGATTTCATTTTTAGTTCATCTAACCTCCTCTAACCAGCATAAATCTTACAACAATAATCTGTATTTGTCAAGCCAAAACATTTATTAGGTCAAGTCACTTAGATATTTATATTTCCCATATACTCAGTAGCAAATGAAGCTGTCACTGGAGCAGAAAATAGATTAACACATCATTCTAACTTTGGTTGAACACAGTTTGAGGGAGAAAACTGTGACTGCAAGAGAGGAATAAAAGAAAGCTGGCGGTACCTGGACCTGAAGGAACTGGGGAAAGGAAGGAGGTCCAAAAAAGGAAAGGGACATTTGACCACAAGACCCAACCCGTAAGTGAAAGAAACTCAGTACCTGGAGGTGCTTGAGGGTGAACCACTTGCTAATTATTGCCTGAGAACCATTTATTGCCCAACAGTCCTGAATACTTATAAGTGCCCCCACAGTGAAGACACAGATGTCTCATATTAAGGTGGACACTTAAAGGGATTATCTTTCCACTGCCCTACCTGGGTGGAAATTAATACTATTTAAGAATCTTCCTAAGAGTAGAGGCAACTATGGACAAATTGCTACATTTTCAAACACATATAAACATTGTTCATAGTTGAATCTTTATTGTATATAGATTTTGTGTACTTTACTGAACATAATAAACACTTTTTCTCACTATTGAAATTTCTTACTAAATAGCATGCTTAATGGCCATATAATGTTCTATCCCATCAATTACTAAAACTATCCCCTTATTTGGCTGTTAACAAACATAAAGGTTGGGATGAACATTTTAAGACATAAATACTAGAAGATTTCTCCAAGGTAGATTTTGGAAATTTAATTACTGGTGAGAGAGATTATACAATTTTATGACTTGTAATATATATAGTCAAAATGCCTTCTTTTTTTTTTTTTAAGATTTTATTTATTTGACAGAGAGAAACACAGCCAGAGAGTGAATACAAGCAGGGGGAGTGAGAGAGGGAGAAGCATGCTTCCCGCCGAGCAGGGAGCCCGATGTGGGGCTAGACCTCGGATCTCCGAGATCATGACCTGAGCCAAAGGCAGTGGCTTAACCAACTAAGCCACCCAGGCGCCCCTCAAAATGCCTTCTGGAAGAGTCTTCTCCCATCAGGATTTATGTAAATGACCTTATCGCATCATCATAAGCAGAAGTACCAGTTTCTTTTAATACTTTTAAATGTTAAAATTGTATTTCTTATAGTTTTAATTTATAATTATTTATTCATGAGATGGAATATTTTTCATACATTCATTATATGTATATCTTTGCTGACATGTTTCTATACTGAGAATCTCATCAATTTATGTGAGTTAATCAGATATTTAAGGATAGAAATTCTTTGTCTATATTTTATTACAAATATTGTCCCATTTATTTTTCAAACTGTAATTTTATGACAGCTTGACATTAAAGACTTATTTATCCCTTGACATTTTATCTTTTTGATTCCCTTCCATTATATACAGAGACCAAATAAACACCCAAATAATCCTTACCCATACAGAGATCAAATAAATAAATACCTAAATTAAATAATGGGCTTTGCTATTTTTTCATTTTGTAACTTAATTTGCCTGGGTTTTTTCTTTTTCTTTTCTCTTCTTTTTTTTTTTTTTTTTTTTTTTTTTTTTTTTTTTTTTTTTTTTTTTTTTTTTTTTTTTTTTTTTTTTTTTTTTTTTTTGGATGTATTATGGTTAATACTGTTGCATAACAAACCACCCCAGGACAACTCATCTCTGCTCCAAGTGGGGGGCAGTGAGGCAGCTAAGGAGATACATTACCAGTTTTCAAAGAAGGATTTGCTACCCAGTTATGGTTTATACAGTGAGCAGACGCCCGAGCTGTCAGCTCCTTCAGAGTCCACCTCAGGTACAGAAAGCTACTTCATCTGAGGTCACATCCTTTCCAGAACAGCTCACATCTGATGACTGAGGAAGACAGGGACATAAAGGTCTGGCCATTTTAATGCTACCCTGAACAAATGTGATGGGCAAAACTCACTGTAGAGCTTCACACTTCATTGGCAAAGGCTTTGTCAGACCTTTACTACAGTTTAGATTCTTCCTCTGCCCAAACCCCCCACTTACAAAGGTGCTGAATCTACGAACCACCTGCATTATTAACTCCATCTCAGTATTTGCTTTTAGAGAACCTAAACAGCAGTAGGCAGCTCAACTGGGTGTGGAAGATACTCTTTTAAGATGGCTTACTCCTGTGGCAGATAAGTTAAGGTGGCTGTTAACAGAGAGCTCAGCTGGACTTGAGGACAGAGAGCCCTAACTTCTCTTGATGTGGAATCTCTACAGGGCTATTTGGGCTTCTTATGGCACGGTGGTTTCCTTTTATGAGGTAAAATTTGAAAATGCATATTCTCTTTTTATAAGGTACAAAACTGAAATATTTTTCACTACTGTATCAATTACATTGTCCAAAATCTCTATACATTTTTGGCTGCCTTGTATAAAACAGGGAATTTTTACTTTTAAGCTTTACAATTTATTTGATAAATACATTCTCCACTAATGAAACCCATCTGATGACAAACCAAGCCCCTTTACATAGTATTATAAAACTACAGTAAAACTGCATTTATGGTATTTTTCTCCAGTTACATAATTTATTTAAAATCTTCACCTATGTTAAACAATAGCTTTAATGAGTTAATGGCCGATCATGAGTTTTTGTTATATATTTAATACTCAATATAAATTTTCCAAAATAGGTATGTGGGTTTTTGTAATTGTTACAAATCTTTGAAATCCCATAACATGTGTAACTGAAATCAAATGAATATTCAGCAACAGAGCTACATACAGGTTGACAGTATGGGAATACCACTTTTAACACATCAGAGGTATTACAAGGACAAGAATAAAGTCTCTCTTCTCCACATGGGAACGTCTCCTCCGTATAGTGATTGTTATGTTATTATGGTTAAAAACATAAAGGATACTTTATCTGCATTATAACCATTATTATACTTCAGAATTTGAGATCTTATGAAGCTGTCATTACTTATGAAGAGACTTAATGGACATAATACTTTCAGGAACTTTTCAGGGAAGATTCACAAAATTGAAATATCAAAGTCATCTTATATTTCTTTTGCTTATAACATATTTTCCCAGTTATCTCATAAAATTACATCATTTAACATGAGATAGACTTCAAGCATAAATGTTGCCTACTATCCTCCTTTTTAACACATCCTGGAGAGAATACCCTGTTTTTAAAAGGTGCTATGTTGCTAACTCAATGGGGGTTTATGTAATTCATTATGACTTTTGGATGTTTTTCAGAGGTACTCAGATATAGCTCCACATTTTTATATTTTATGATGTGGTTTTTGTTGAGTATACTAGTGAAAATCCTTATATTTGTTTCTTGCTCATGGAAATCACTTAACTCTATTCCCTATCTCCAGGGGGGATGATGCTTCTGCCCACCACCATCCCTGAACTCCACCTTACCTTATCATCAAGATGTTATTTCATGTAAAACCTAGTGATAGGTGCTGACATATATGCAAGTCGGCCTACCAGTGTTTTTGAAGTACCTGCTAGGTACACAGTATAGTACTCAAGTTTAAGGAAAATACAAAGGATACAAAGAATACAGTTCAGCTCTTAAAAACAAAACAAACAAAACAAAACAAAACAAAAAACTATAACTTAAGATGAAAAGAATGACCTAAATTGAAGCATATTTTCCCAAGGCCACTTATTCTATTATGTTCAAGTGCAGAGTCCCAGTGAAAACTGGGTATACATTAATGTGAAGAAACTAGCAGTACCATATATGACTGCCAGGGAAGGTCAAAATGCATATCACTGATGAAGGTGTTGAAACCAGAGCAGGACTAATCCCTTTCCTAAAAGCTTCTTATTGGGGTGCCTGAGGTTCAGTCAGTTAAGCATCTGCCTTTGGCTCAGGTCATGACCCCAGGGTCCTGAGATGGAGTCCCAAGTTGTCGGGCTCCCTGCTCGGTGGGGAGTCTGCTTCTCCCTAGTTGGATTCCAAAGAAAGAAAAAAGTCCTTCTGCCCCTTCCCCACTCATGCACATGCACATGAAATAAATAAAATTTTTACCAAAAAGATTCTTACTAAGCTCCCTTTCACTTTGACTCTGAGCAATAAGTTCAATCCTTTGGGTCTTAAGGCTACACAACTGCATCTATAAAATTGTTCTTCATGATCCTCATATGCTATAGAAAATATGTATATATACATTATATATTACATATATATTAATATGTATATATAAACTAAAGTGGATAAGTTAGGAAAAACCAAGCAAGAATTATTAAAACTTCCATATACTATCCCACAAACTAGGATAAATTATATAATATGGACATATTCTATAACAATTAACTGTAATTTAGACATTTGGAAAGTTTAAAAAAAAAAATCTTCTGATGGTTCTTGTCTTGATGAGGTTGCTGAGATGCTTCTTCCAGCTCAGAAGTCAATGACTGCGTTTTCAGGTGCTAAATTCTGCTAAAGATTTAATTCCTACGCAAGTTAACTCCCAGGCTACATAGTTTGGAATTTGAAACTCTTTTCACCTCTAAGACATAAGCCAGCTAGCTCTCACTGGATTATACTTTGCATATCAGTTTGTGAATAAAAGGTTCTGTGGCCAGGTGAGTCTGGAATGCTAGATACAATCCTTTCCCTTAGAGAACTTCACATTTAAGGCTCTAATAAGCATCTCAGTTTTTTTTAAAAAATGTATTTGATTCTGTTTAGCCCAGTATTTTCCAAACCTCTTTAGCCAAAGAATTCCATTTAATATAGTAACTGCTGACATCCTGCACAAATAGAGTTCCAAAGAATATTTATAGGAAAATATTGATCTACCAAACTCCACTTAATAAATATTACATAAGCATTTTCTTCATGAAGTTAGAGTTTTTTATCTACACCATGGAGGCAACTAAGATGAGTTAGGCATCCCCTGCATCTTCAAGAAATTTTCAAAGAAGTAGAGGAAATGGGAGTTTAAAAGCTAACTGTATTCTCAAGCAGAAAAATTCAGTGCCATAGTAGAGGCCCAAAAGAACATGCAGTTGGATTCCAAAGAAAGAAAAAAGTCCTTCTTAAGAGGGTCAGGGAAAGCATGAGAATGAGATAAGAGAAAGCTTCAAAAACAATGTGGAATTAGAGGTCTGCCTTGCCGGAAGATAAGATTTTGCTATGTGCAGGAAGGTGGTCCTACATGGAGATGATACCAAGAGGAAAAGCCAAGAGGTTTTGGAAGAGTTGAAGAACAGATGTACTGGAATGTGCATAGAAGGGCATGAAGTACAAAGCTAAACTGAATTAAGATCAGATTGTTTCAAATTTAATGGCACCCAATTTTCAAATTTAATGAGTACCTGACATATAGCAGTGACTTGGGAATAGCAATACAACTGAAATCAAGACTGACTGTGTAACCATAGTAGGTCAATAATTAAGATTTCTAACACATTTTAATAAAATTTTATGATAGACAAAAAACAAAAATATTTAAGAGAATGGAACCTTTGTACCAAACATGGTATCAAGATATGCATCCTACAGGAATTCATAGTTGAAAAATAAAATACTGGGGGCGCCTGGGTGGCTCAGTTGGTTGGGCGACTGCCTTCGGCTCAGGTCATGATCCTGGAGACCCAGGATCGAGTCCCACATCGAGCTCCCTGCTTGGCGGGAAGCCTGCTTCTCCCTCTCTCACTCCCCCCTGCTTGTGTTCCCTCTTTCGCTGTGTTTCTCACTGTCAAATAAATAAAATCTTAAAAAAAAAAAAAAAAAAAAAAAAAAAAAAAAAAAAAAAAAAAAAAAAAAAAAAAAAAAAAAAAAAAAAAGAAAAATAAAATACTGAACTTTATTCTGTCAACCATAGGGAGACATCTAAATTGTTTATTTTTCTAGGAACAATTGGATCAGATCTCTTTTCAGAAGAACTCAAGGGCAATTTGAAAAACATACTGGCAAAATAGACTGTAGGCAAAAGACACAATCAGGAGTAAGCTATTGCATTATCTAGTAATGTTTACAAGCACCAAAATTAGGGCAAAGTCAGCAGTTGAGGAGAGAAGCAGACAGAAACAGAAGAAGCCCAACATAGTCTAATAACCAATTAGATGCAGAGTTACAGAAAAGGGGAAAAGAAAGATATTTTCCAATTATCCATCTGAGATAATCAATTGAAGAGTTAATTAATTTCTACAAATACTTCAGTAGAAAGTATCAATAGACATGGAATACAAATGTTCAAAAGATGCACTAATCATCTAATTTCATTCATAGATATATTCTCTTTCTCTTTTTTTTTTCTCTCTCTCACACATACACACAGACAATTAGCAGTCTGCTCATGATGAAGCAGAAAAAAACACCATAGTGGTTTCAATGTGCCCCCAACAGGTTTTATTATCTCTTACCCTTTATCAAAACTCTGTGAAGCTCACTAGATATCTTTACCTAAGAATGTTTTCCATACAAATACCATCCACTCATCATTGCCTAGCAATTCCTAGGTATGTTTGATTTTGTGACTATCTTATATTTGTAGACTATTTTATATGTTTCATTCTCAACTTTTCTGTCTTCATCCAATTTTTTCTGTTAAATATATACATATTTAGATTCCTGTGATCTCTTACATGTAATTCATTTCTTCTTTCTACTACGTAGTGAATATTTGTTATTATAACTCATTAAAAGTATAAAACCTATTTTACAACTTTCTTTTGGAATCAGATACTTTAATATGCTTAATAATAATAGTGGTTTTAGGACACCAACGGTCAAAATCTGTCTAAATTAGAATTACACAAGTTAAATGCTTGTAAAGGCATAGCCTCTGACAAATAAATAGTCCTTAGGTGTTCGCTATCCTCTATTCAAGAGTATACTAAGCAATTAAGCACTGCTTTAAGCCCTCTGCCAAGGGTAGGATTTCTTTCGACACTCAAATATCCAAGAAACCAGAGCTGGCATAGCTCATCTAAACAAAGGGGCATTCACAGCAGAGTTTGCCTAAAGCTGGTCATTAAATTCCATGAACACAACTAAGCAACTACATTAGAGAGAGAGGGTCAAATGACCCTTTTTACTACCTTATCAAGACAAAAATAGTAGACCTGAGGTGATACCTAATCATAAGTCTCTTACCTCATCTAGAACATTAAGAGGAAATTCTTTCTCTATTGCCTGACAAAAATGTTAACCATCAAGGAAGCATAATTTCTGCATAAAAAGGGATTTCTTCTAGGAATTTGGCAGGCATTATGGTTTCCCCTGTCTTACTGAAATATGTGTACTCCAGACTCTGGGAAGGGGCACACACAGTTTTGCAATACCTTGCTTATGAATAATGGCCCTCATTTCTATCGTGACTTATAAGAACCAAGAATTGCCATATGCCAATGTTAAAGAGCTCCTTGCCCTTCAGACTTTCTGAAAAATTTTCTGTCTCATTCCTGTCCCTTTATTCTTCCTATCAACTAAACCAAATAAATGCAGTAGTCTCTGAAAAATCATAATCCTTCATTCAAAGTTAAATAGAAGTAAGGCGTATGGGCTAGGCACTGCCTGTTTTGTCAAGAGTTAACAAACCACATAGTAATCCTGAAAAATCATGAAAACCCAAAATTGTGAACAGATTTAGATTTTCCTAAGGGGTACAGAAAACATCGATAACACATATCCCATTGGTCAAGAATATGTGAAATATGTTTGCCTTGTCTGTTTTAATTTAAGGATCTCTACCAAACTGATCAAATTCACAAATTAAGGAAGATTCCAATACATTTCATTGTCCTTCAAGGATGGTAGTTTGATCTTTGCTAAGCTTTGTCTCCTAAAATGTATATTCCTTTGTGAGAGTGCTTTTAAAATGTGAACAAAGTTAGAGTCCTGGTATCCTTGTGTGCTGGAGCCCTTGTGAGTTAAACTTTTTTGACTTGTTTAAATCATCATTCCTGGTGAACTAATTCAGTGATAGAACTTGGTCTTTTTTTCTCATCTTAGAGCTTTATGATAGTGATTCAAATTATTTCTGTGGTCATGTGTCCCAGCTTATAACTGCTGTCCTTTAAGAAAGGATGGCTTGTTTGACATTTTGGCCAAGATAGCCACATGCTTCAATGAAGGTCCCTCAGGGGCTGCTACAGAGGGAAGAAGGCAAAAAGGGAGAGAGGGGCAGAGGGACTGAGAGGAGAGCAGGAAATGGAAAATGGACAGGTTCTCATCTTCTTTAGCAGAGTAGATTTCCAGGTAAAATGTTGGAAAAAGATTCTGAGAATGAAATAGTATATAGATCCATTTACAAGAAGAATATATCTCCATGGCCCCTTCTAGTACTTATGCCTGATTATTTGGTGATTCTGTGATACTCTCTCTAGTCTGTTATTCTGAGAGTAGCATGGGAAAACACATGTTTCCAAGGCTATATGTATAATTCCATAGTCTGCTTCTTTCATCTGGGTGTTTACCAACTGGTCTTTTTTTTTTTTTTTAAGATTTTATTTATTTGACAGAGAGAAACACAGCCAGAGAGGGAACACAAGCAGGGGGGGTGAGAGAGGGAGAAGAAGGCTTCCCACCGAGCAGGGAGCCCGATGTGGGGCTCGATCCCAGGTCTCCAGGATCATGACCTGAGCTGAAAGCAGTGGCTTAACCACCCCGGCACCCCCCAACTGGTCTTTTTAATTAATGATTGTGTGTATATGTATGTATATGTGTGTGTTTTAACACATATAAAATATTCATATATATGTAATATACATATATATGAAAATATTAATATTAGAATATGGGTTCTATTCTAATCCTTTCACATGTTAGGCATTTGCCATTATTCAGTTTCAAAAAAGGGATTGTGTCCCCAGATTGATTTAAAGTATTTTCTTAAGTAACCTTAGATACAGAGGATCCAGATATGAACATCTGAATGGAACTAATGTAATAAGGATACATTTATACTGTCTTCTCGGTTGTTGCCCTGAGGCCCAGAGCCATGTCTAGTCTAGTTTGGACTATGGATTTTAGCTCTTCCTGCTAAAAATATTAAAGCCTTTTTTTTAAGATTTTTTTTAAGGATTTATTTATTTATTTATTTATTTGACAGAGAGAGAAAGAGACCACAAGTAGACAGAGAGAGCAGAAGAAGGAGACTCCCTGCTGATCAGAGAGCCCGATGCGGGCCTCAATCCCAGGACCCTGAGATCATGACCTGAGCTGAAGGCAGAGGTTTTAACCCACTGAGCCACCTAGGCGCCCTTAAAGTGTTTTTAAGCATTAAAAATCTTTAGTGTACTGTTATTGGCTCTTTTTCACTTATTAAGAAGAAAATATATTCCCTTATTGTTTTTCTTTATGGAGTGGCCTACTTATACTTCCCTGGAGCTGCAGAAGATCAATTCATGTATGGATGATCAGTTTCAGCAATGTTATAGAAGAAATCCCTGTATGACATATGATGAATATATAATGAATTTTACTTAGCAATTACTAAGATCCTACTTATTTTATAATCTTATTATACATTTTTTATTTCAGAAAGTTCAAAAACTGCTTTCTCTCCACTGGTTGCAACTCTTTTCTCACTCAGGTATTAAAATTCTGTAATTTTATACTTTATATTCCTCATTGAACATCAAGTCTAGATCTTATTACATCTAGTTTTTAATGCTTTTTTAACTCACCTTTTTATACCATGAATTATAATATTAGATTCTTCTAACATCCTTAATATTGTTTTCTTTATTTTCTTGGAACTTTTTACCCTAATGTAACTCTTTCTCCGGAGAACCACAGGATAATGTGGACAAGCCCATGAGATATGCTGGGAACGCTGCCAAGCAGACAGAAAGGACTAATTTGTTCTGAGAATAACTGAATAGCATAAAGCTGGGCCCTTGTCCCAGGTACACAAAAAGTCATGACATATTCCAACTTATTTTTTTTTTTAAGATTTTATTTATTGGACAGAGGGAACACCGCAGGGGGAGTGAGAGAGGGAGAAGCAGACTTCCCGCAGAGCGGGGAGCCCGATGTGGGACTATATCCCGGGTCTCCGGGATCATGACCTGAGCCGAAGGCAGTCGCTTAACCAACTGAGCCACCCAGGCGCCCTATTCCAACTTATTTTTAACAGCATCTGTAGGATATTATCTGGGTATGAGGCGAGAGCTACAAAGTAATAAACAATACTCAAAATTGGGTGAATGTTGTCACCCCAATTATGAAAATATATATTATTTCTAAACAAGTCCTCAGCCAACTACAGAAAGTACTCAAAATAGATTCATTTCAATGGCAAGCATCAAGAAGAGTGTTAAGACAATAGCTAAAAACGAAGGTTTCCCATCCTAGCTGGAAACCATGGAAAGTCCTCTTGTGAAAGCAGCAACAGTACAAGAAAACTGTGCCCTTGGGTACAGGGTTTACCAGGCCACCCCAGGTATCATGAATATGGTCTATCTTAATTCCAATCAAGCATCTCTTGCTCATCATGTACTCCCTGCCCTGGTAGAACTGGCTCTAGGCATTGCTCATGTCTGAGCCTGGGATGAAAAACATCTGTGACTATAACTGTGCAAAATGTTTTAAAAAATGGATCGAAAGTCTGCCCTATAATTTCACATGTTTGCCAAAATCATCTTTCTAAACACACATTTTATTTTTCAGGATTTTTTAGGCCTTTTCTCAGAGTCTCTAATTCTGCCAATTCATGATTGCTTATCTGAAGATTATGTTCCAATTTTAAATCCTCAAGCATTTCCCTGTTTGGGAAAATGAATTTAGGAATGACATCTGGACTAGTTGGCACTTCTATACGGTCTTTGCTGCACTACAGAAATTTACTGACAGGATTTGTGACCTGGGCACTGATTTTCAACAAATGTTCATATAGGAAAAAGGCTCTCATCAGCACCAAGTTCTGTGCTAAAGAAGTTTCAACAAGCTCCTCTGAAAAGTCTGGCTTGTTTTTTTTCTCCTTTTATAGTTTTCAGATTGATTATAAACTCCAACTACAAAGTTTCCCATTCTCTCTTCTCTTTCCTACTTAAAGTGGGATTCTCTAAAGTTACTTCCCTAGTCTTGCTATTAAAAAAATATTATTAAAGGTATATATTCTTTCCTCAATCAGGCATTTCAGTAACTCTTCCATTTTTTTTACACTGGTGAAACTTTAGACTGTACAATGCTTATTAAGTTCTTTGTGTAAAAATGTATAATCATTTTCCTAAAATTATTGATGGCATGATATTTAGTTTCTACAGTTCCCAGTTTCATTATCTGTAAAGTCAGAATTTTGTAGTAGTGTAATGTTTGTGGTAGGACCTGTAGCAGAGAGTTGTTGTAAGCATTAAATGAAGTAATATATGTAAAATGGCTTAGCTGTCTATAATCTGTAGTATTACCATTACTACTCATTAGTTTGTCTCTAATATAAAATAATTGGTTTATCCCACTGTGGTCCCTTTTCCCAAATGCAGCATGAGAGTGGGTTTAGCAAAACGGTGTGATGCTGGTTTCTTATTAAAACGATATGGGAGAATCATATGTAAGACTAAAATTCTGAGACTCCGATTAAAGGGTTACAAACCCAGCCCTAAGCAGCAAAAACTGAGAGAATCAAATCAAAATGAAAAGGCAAGAAGGTCCAGAATCATGGGGAGTTGATGGTCTACATCTTAGAAACAAAGGTTTCGCTAAGCCAAGGAGGAAGTAGATTACCTTCTTATATATTCTCAGCCCAGAAGTGAACATCCACCCTATACCATACCTGATGACAGTGAAAGATTAGAAAATACCTAAGGCTTCTTAATCATACAGAGAATAATAGTACAAATTTGTGTAACCTAGATTAGACTCAGCAAGGTTAAATTCTTAGGTAACCTTGACTTTTGGAGACACACTTTCATTTTTAACCTTCAATTTTGTTTAAGCAAAACTCCTGGAGATTTCAGAAGCACTCAGTAGGCCTGAGAATTGTCAATAGACTTCAGGATTTTGTTGAGTACTTTAAGCTGCAATTAATTAGAACTCACTATTCACAAACTGTTATACAACACCATTTTTGTAATTTATTTGTATAAACATATATCCAATTTGCATTATGTTTATTTTTTATGGTCTGTAGATACTTAAATTCTCAATACATTTTTCAAAGGTTTTACCTAAGCCATTAATGTCAATTCATCCATACTAATGTTTATAAATTTAAAATTTGTTGTATACAACCATCAGATATATATACCATCTAATGGTATTTGATTGTGGTTATCTCCACCTTACCTATGAGTGAAATTTTTAAGGGACACGAGGTTATTATACTAACTGGTAGGAGAATCAAGATATAGAACCAGACAAAAATAGATAGTCTTTTTTCTAAGTGACATTTATTTTCTTTTCACCTTCAAATATTACTTGTAATATGAAGAAATTTTAGAAATAAATGATCTCAAGCACTTACCATACCATATTGTAAATGTCCTTCTTTTTTCCATTGTTCCACTACCCTATGGGATCTTAGAAGACAAAGTCTTACTCCTGGGCCTAGCATCATACCTGACACTTAGTCATTATTCAACTACTTAGTAAATTGAAAATACAATAAGGATAAAATTGCTTCTAAACTATAAAACATCATTTAAACATTTTGAAATTTAAAACTTATAATATGAACTCTGGAATTGGTATGATACAAGTTACTCATCTTAAACTTGCATGGCTTATATTATTATACATAAAAACAGGGAAAAATATTTATTGAAAAATACATTTAAAGAGAAAAGAGCCATAAATATTTTAAATATCTCAAGAAATTTTCATTTTTCACACCTTTCCTCCCATTTTTTTCCATAAAAATAGTATCTCAAACAAGGCTAGAGAGAAAAGCACAGATAATCCAAAGACAGTCTCATTATTCCCTCCTTGTGTACAGACAATGATGCCAAGGAAGAGAAAAGAAAATGAATCTTTTTGTTGATATACCAACACAGTTCCAAGAACCTTTGAAAAAGTTATCACTAGATAGATAAATCAATGTTTTTCAATTCAAAATTTGTTTTAACAGAATTGAATTGGATCAGAACAGAATTTGAAATGCCATAACAGATTTCCAGCACTTAGTACTATATTGGCATAAAATTTGTCTTTTCATGAAGAAAACAAATAAGGGCCTTGTAAAAATTGTTTAGGAGATGCAAAGATGGCAGAGGAACAGGGGACCCTATTTCAACTGGTCCCCTAAATTGAACTGGATATCTACCAGACCATTCTGAACACCCACGAAATCAGTCTGTGATGTAAGATGATATATCCAGATCTATACCAACAGAATAGCTCTGGCATTAATGGCAACACAGATTCTCTAAGGGCAGAAATGAGAGCTGACCTGGCAGAATATAAAAATGCTATCAATGACATACTCTAGATACTCTAAGCTAGGGTAAATGAGGAGAAGAATGAATTAGTGATCTAGAAGAAAAACTGATAGAAAAGAAGGAACAGGAGAGGCCTGGAACAAACAGCTTAAAATCCATGAACACAGAATTAGATAAATAAATGTTGCCATGAAATGTTCCAATATCAGAATTATTGGGATCCCTGAGGTAGTGGAGAAGGAGAGAGGACTAGAAGATATACTCGAGTAAATTGTAGCCAAGAACTTCCCTGATCTGGGGAATGAAAGAAGTATTCTGTCCTAAAGGCAGAGAGGACCCCTCCCAAGATCAAGAAGAACAGACCAACCCCCTGGCATGTAATAGTAAAACTTGCAAATCTTAGAACCAAGTAAACCATCTTAAGGATAGTGAGTAGTTAGGGGGAAGAGTTCCTTATGTATAGAGGGAGGAACATCAGAATAATGTCAGACCTGTCCACAGAGACCTGACAAGCCAAAAAGGGCTAGCAAGACATATTCAGGATACTAAATGAGAAGAACATGCAACCAATGACTCTTTATCCAGCAAGTCTGTCATTCAGAATGGATGGAGAGATAAAGAGCTTCCAGGACCAACAGAAACTAAAAGACTATGTGACCACTAAGCTGGCTTTGCAAGAAATATTCAGTGGTTCCATAAATGGAGAAAGACTCCAAGAGTGATAGAGAACAGAACTTTACAGAGACAATCTAGAAAAAAGGACTTCACAGGCAATATAATGACAATAAAATCCTAGTTTTCAATAATCACTCTCAAAGTGAATGGCCTAAATGCTCTCATAAAACAGCACAGGGTTGCAATTGAATAAAAAGACAGGACTTGACCTAATGACTCATTTTGAACTTAAATATACATCCAGACTGAAAGTGAAGGGATAGAGAACCATCTTTTATGACAATGGACCTCAAAGAAAGCTAGGGTAGCAATTTTCATATTGACAAATCAGATTTTAAGTTAAACACTAGTTAGAGATACAGAAGGACACTACATCAATACCAAAAGATTGAGATTATTCCCTGCATATTCTCAGGACCACAATGCTTTGAAACTAGAACTCAATGACAATAAAAAGTTTGGAAGAAAGTCAAACACTTGGAAGCTAAAGACCATCCTGCTCAAAATGTTTGGGTCAATCAGGAAATCAAAGAACTTAAACAATTCATGGAAACCAAAGAGAATGAAAACACACTGGTCCAAAACCTATAAGATATGGCAAAGTATACAGGAAAATACATAGCCATCCAAGCCTCACTCAAAAACAAAGAAAAATCCCAAATACACAAACTATCTTTACACCTTAAAAGAACTGGAGAATGAACAACAAATTAAGCCTAACCCAAGCACAAGAAGGGAAATAATTAAGATTAGAGCAAGGATCAATGAGGTAGAAACCAGAAATACAGTAGAACACATCAACGAGACTAGAAGCTGGTTCTTTGAAAGAAGAAATAAGACCAATAAACCATTGGCCAGACTTATCCAAAAGAAAAGATAAAGGTCCCAAATTAATAAAATTATGAATGAAAGGAGAGAAAACACAACTAACACTAAGAAATCAGAAATAATAATTAGAAATTATTATCAATAGTTATATGTCAATAAATTAAACAACCTGGAAGAAATAGATGCATTCCTGGAAACCTATAAACTTCCAAGACTGAAACAGGAAGAAATTGACAACCCAAATAGACCAATAACCAGTAACAATATTGATGTAGTGATCAAAAGCCTCTCCCCAAATAAAGAAGAGTCCAAGACCTGATGGATTTCCTGGGGAATTCTTCCAAATATTGAAAGAAGGAATAATACCTATTCTCCTGAAGCTGTTTCAAAAAATAGAAACAGAAGGAAAACTTCCAGATTCATTCTATGAGGCCAGCATTACCTTAATCCCAAAACCAGGCAAAGACCCCATCAAAAAGGAGAATTTCAGACCAATATCCCTGATGAAAGATTCTCTACAGGATCCTAGATAATAGGATCCAATAGTACATTAAAAGGATTATCCCCCATGACCAGGTGGGATTTATCCCTGGGTTGCAAGAGTAGTTCAACATTCACAAATCAATCAATATGATATAACACATAAATAAGAGAAGAGACAAGAACAACATGGTCCTCTCAGTTGATACAGAAAAAGCATTTGACAAAATATACCATCCTTTCCTATATCTTCCGAGTATAGGCATAGAGGGAACATTCCTCAACTTCATAAAATCCATCTATGAAATATCATTCTCACTGGGGAAAAGCTGAGAGCCTGTCCCTAAGATCAGGAACACAACAAGGATCCCCACTCTCACCATTATTATTTAACATAGTACTAGAAGTCCTAGCAACAGCAACCAGACAAGAAAAAGAAATAAAAGGTATTCAAATTGGCAAAGAAGAAGTCAAACTCTCTCTCTTCACAGATGATCTGATACTTTATGTGGAAAACCCAAAAGACTCCACCCCCAAAATACTAGAACTCATACAGCAATTCAGTAATGTGGCAGGATACAAAATCAATGCACAGAAATCAGTTGCTTTCTTATACACTAACAATGTAACTTTAGAAAGGGAAATTAAAGAATCAGTTACATTTACAATAGCACCAAAAATCATCAGATACCTTGTAATAAACCTAACCACAGAGGTAAAGATCTATACTCTGGGAAGCATAGAACACTCATGAAAGAAATTGAAGACACAAAAAGATGGAAAAACTTTCCACACTCATGGATCAGAAGAATAAACATTGTTAAAATGTCTATGCTGCCCAGATCAATCCATATTTTCAATGCCATCCCAATCAAAATACCATCAGCATTTTTCAAAGTGCTAGAACAAACGATCCTAAAATTTGTATGGAACCAGAAAAAACTCCAAATCAATGTTGGGGAAAAAAAAAAACAAGAACAAAGCTGGGGGCATCACGTTACCTGATTTCAAGCTATATTACAAAGCTGTAATCACCAAGACAGCATGGTACTGGCACAAAAACAGACACATAGATCAATGGAACAGAATAGAGAGCCCAGATATGGACCCTTAACTCTATGGTCAAATAATGTTTGACAAAGCAGGAAAAAATATCAAATGAAACAGACAGTCTCTTCAATAAATGGTGCTGGGAAAATTGGATAGATTTAGACAGAAGAATGAAACTCAGCCATTCTCTTACAGCCATTCTCATTCTCTGTTTGTTCAAACAGCTGGTGAGAAAAGTATCCCTTTGGGTAGCTTCTGTGACCATACACAAAGATAAACTCAAAATGGATGAAAGACCTCAATGTGAGATGGGAATCCACCAAAATCCTGGAGGAGAACATAGTCAGTAACCTCTTCAACATCAGCCACAGCAACTTCTTTCAAGACACATCTCCAAAGGCAAAGGAAACAAAAGAGAAAATAAACTTTTGGGACTTCATTAAGATAAAAAACTTCTGCACAGCAAAGCAAACAGTCAACAAAACAAAGAGGCAACCCAAAGAATGGGAGAAAATATTTGCAAATGACACTACAAAGGGCTGATATCCAAGATCTATAAATAACTTCCCAAACTCAACACCCCAAAAAAACCATAATCACATCAGAAAGTGGGCAGAAGACATGAACAGACACTTCTCCATAGAAGACATACACATGGCTAACAGACACATGAAAAAATGTTCATCATCTTTAGCCAACAGGAAAATTCAAATCAAAACCACACTGAGATACCACTTTACACCAGTCAGAATGGCAAAAAAAATGACAAGGCAAGAAACAACAAATGCTGGAGAGGTTGTGGAGAAAGGGGAATCCTCTTACATTGTTGATGGGAATGCAAGTTGGTGCAGCCACTTCAAAAAACAGAATAAGAATAGAGCTACCTTATAATCCAGCAATTGCACTACTGGGTATTTACCCCAAAGATACTGATGTAGCGAAAAGAAGGGCTATATGCACCCCAATGTTCATAGCAGCAATGTGCACAATAGTCAAACAGTGGAAAGAGCTAAGATGCCCTTCAACAGATGAATGGATACAGATGTGGTCCATACATACAATGGACTATTGCTCAGCCATCAGAAAGGATGAATACCCAACTTGTGCACTCACGTGGATGGGACTTGAGATTATGTTAAGTGAAATAAGTCAAGCAGAGAAAGTCAATTATATGGTTTCACTTATTTGTGGAACATAAGGAATAGCATGGAGGACATTAGGAGAAGGAAGGGAAAAATGAAGAGGGAGAAATCAGAGGGGGAAATGAACTAAGAGTCCATGGACTCCAAGAAACAAACTGAGAAACAAATAGAGGGTTTAAGAGGGGAGGGGAGTAGGGGGATGTATTAGCCCGGTGATGGGTATTAAGGAGGCACATATTGCATGGAGCACCAGCTGTTATGCACAAACAATAAATCATGAAACACTACATAAAAAACTAATGATATACTGTATGGTGAATAACATAACAATAAAAAATACATACATACATACATACATACATACATAAATTAAAAATTGTTCAAATAGCTGGTGAGAAAACTATCCCTTTGGGTAGCTTCTGTGACCGAAAGTAGAAATGCTCACTATAATGTATTCACATGCTAGTCAGAGCTGCCTACATAGGGCTAGACAGAAACTTTTCTCCATGGGGAGTTACAGAAGGGCCTCCTGAGTCACAGCTCCCTACAAGATGTGCTGAGACCTTTGTTTCAGCCGCATCACAATCCTAGTCATTCCCTCTGTCCATCCTGCTTCCCTCCCTCTGTGGCAGGTGCTCTTCTCTGGGCTCTTCCCAGTAAACCTCCTTACACAGGTCTCTATCTCCCAGTTTGATGCAGGAACTCACCCTAAGAAGCCTGGAAACCCATGTGTTTCCTCCCACTTGTAATACAGTTCTCTCAGTACTCTACAAAGCACGTTTGCCTTATATGAACCCGATAAGTCTGAAAAACTACATTTTCTGGCATTGAAAAGCAGACATGAAGAGTTACCTAAGCATTTTGGCAAGAATCAACAAAAACATTTCATTAGTATAGACATTGCTGTCAGCATGTCAGGAACTTGCTTGTTAACATTTTGAAGTTGAGCACTTTGGAAAAACTTTTGAGTGTCTTTGAAGGAACTAATACATACAGAACAATATCATACTTAGGAGATCACATATAAACTTGATAATAGTGTTCACCAACTTCAGAATTACAGGAAGACAACTGCTCAAATACTCAAATCAAACATAAAATTCTTCTGATAGTACAAATGCTTTTATTTACTGCATGTTTATATATCTCCTCTTATAATATGGCATACCATGTATAATATTAGGTAAAATGCTAGACATCTGGGACTTAGTTCTCATTATAAATGAATTACACCTACACACAAATGAAAATAATTTGGCTATGTCTTCCAGCTATTGCAGGACCCTAACAGCACAGCACCAAATGATTGTAGCATCACAGCTCTTTTTCTGGATACACCCCACAGGTCAAGATCCTCTGGGAAAGTTCTGGAAGGCAAAGGAAGTAAGGGCTGTTTTTGGCCCCTAGGTCTTTACCCAGGAAAACAAACAAATGCTCTGGATTCATCCACTGCCTTCTGAGATGCTCCACTTCAGCAGCCTCCCTCTTCCCCAACACTCCGATCCTACCACAGATAAACGTTTATCTATATTTATAATTTCTATGTAGCCTGTTCTAATTTTTCCCATTTTTCTCTGCTTTTAATAGTATGGGCCTTTGCTTTTCTTAGCGGTATAGAGTTTTTAGATTTCACATCAACTAAGGCATTTTTAATATTAAAATATCACCATATATGTAAATGTTACCCATCTTTTATTAAAATATTTTAAAGGTACATTTTTCTAATTTTCTAATTTTATCTTTACTAGTTTTCTACTAATTTTACCATTTGTGTATCTTTTTCTACCTCATCTAGTTTACTTTCTTTTCTTCTATATTTTTACTGTGTATTTTAACTCTCTTTCCTTTAAAAAACAGCTAGTTCTCAATTTTCTTCTTAGTGTTAATTTTTTGTATAAGGCCAACTTAACTTTTAACCTTGCTATAAGTTTACCAATTTTTGCTTTTGTAATAGCCCACAATGATCCAGGCTACAGGAGCATGAATCCTGGAGGACCCATGAGGAAGAGCTAGAAGTACCCCTGCCCCAGCTGTACTAGTGACACAGGACCAGGCTGCCTCTGCCCCAGAGCCTCTGGTTCCCCTAATCAGTGGTTCTTTTAAGTCAAAGGAGGTGTTTCCAGAGACTCAACCTCTATATACTCACAGTCCAAGTACCTATTCTGCTACCTTACTAGCTGAAGATGGCCTTAAGAGATAGAAGAAACTACCCTATCAAAACATTTTAGGAAAAAGGAAATAATAATAACTCTATAAATATAGTTCCTCTACTTTTCCTTCATAGTTCTTATTCAATTATTATCATATAGTTATGTGTGCCATTATTTACTTAAATTCTAGCTCTTATGTTTCTCTTGATCATTGCTGAATGCCTAACCAAAGGTTTTATACAAAGTACAATATCAAAAAATACTATTAAATGTGTAAATGACCAAATGAATAAACTAAATGTCAAACATGCTGATTGGGCAGTAAATTAACTGACAGCTTTCTTGTCCGTTGAATTTCTTTTTATTATAATTGCTGACTTTTTACTTGGCACAAGGGCCTTAAACCAAAATGTTGTTGAAGTTAATGGACTGTGAACATACAGTTAGTGCAATGGGTTAAAGAATAAAAATTTTTAAAAAAGGAAAATTTTGCTTTGTCTTCCTTCAAAAAATACTTTGTTCAGAATTGTATATAAAATAAATGAATATTTGTATCCCTTCAAAATTTGTACGTTGAAATCTAACCCCCACTGTAATGGTATCAAGAAGTAGGGCCTTTCTGAAGTAATTAAGTCATGAGGGTCAAGTCCTCATGAATGGGATTAGGGCCCTTAGAAAAGCAGCTACAAGGAGTTCTCTAGTCCCTTTGCCACGTGAGAATACAGTGAGAAGCTAGCAGTCTGCAATCTAGAAAAGGATCTCACCAGAATCTGATCACATCCTGATCTTAGACTGCCAGTTTCCAGAACTGTGAGAAATAAATTTGCTTTGTTCATAAGCCACCCAGTCTATGGTATATTTGTTATAACAGTTTGAACTAAGACAGATTGTTCACAATATTATCCTGGTTTGGTAGGTGTTTGCTTCCTAAGCAAAATTTGGGATATCTTTTTATTCTCCTGTTGTATTTTTTATCTCTGTTTTTATATTAAATGCTTAGACAGATAATCAGACATTTTCATAGTCCAACTTTTGGTTGATATTTTTAAATTGTTCTATTCACTTTTACATTTACATCCTGCAAATATAATATTAGATAATTTAAGAGTGCTATGTCATTTATTTTGACATCACTTCAGAACAAACATCTAATTAATGAAAAGCAGAGATCTCCATTATACCCTGTAATTCATTTTAACTCAGAACAAATTTAGGATTTATTTCAGTACATCTTCAACTTAAACACCTGAATGTCTCATTATTAGGAATGAATGCCAGCATGCTGTTATAAAGTATATTAATATTTTTTTACTTTAAGCCTTCATTGTTAGATGTAGGGGAATATTCATATTAACTCCCTTTGGAGGGAATGTAACTAAAGTATGCTATATTTTACTTTCTTGGAATCAGAGTTCATTAGCAATGCAATATTTAATGAAGAAAAAATTTTCAAAAGCTATTTGCCCCACAAAGAAATTAATGAGAGTTTCTCTTTATACAAGGTATTCAAAACAACAGACTATGTATGTAAAATTTTAAACACAGATCATTCTCAATATTTTTTGTTAAGTTCCAACATAATGTCTATAATAACTGACACATAGTCCCTTGCTTCAAAAAGACAGTGCTCTTAAAATTTAAGATAAGCAAATGATAAAAAAGCAGCTTTTTTTTTTTTAAAAAAGATCTTTATTTATTTATTTGACAGAAACACAGCTAAGGAGGGAACACAAGCAGGGGGAGTGAGAGAGGGAGAAGCAGGCTTCCTGCCGAGCAAGGAGCCCGATGTGGGGCTCGATCCCGGGTCTCCGGGATCATGACCTGAGCCAAAAGCAGTCGCTTAACCAACTGAGCCACCCAGGCACCCCAAAAGAAGCTGTTTATGTTTAGAAAGTTTTGCTTCTAAAATACAAGTTTGGGCCTGGGGTCCTACACCCATTTCTTTCAATTATATTGATTATATACTCTCTGGTTATACTGATCAGTGGCCACCCTGGTTTGGTTAACTCAATAATCAATACTGGCCATAAACTAGAAACTCTTGTGACCTCAGGGAAATGATTATATTCTGTGGATGCTAGAAGGGGACAAGGTATTCTTTTAGGAGTTTCTCAAACACAGGAAGTTCAAATAAACTTCTTTTCATGGCTTTTCCTAATTTCTACTTTAAGTTCTGTTTTTCAAAAGCTGAAGAACATGACTTGGGTCAGAACTTTGCAATCAAAATTTTTCCATTTGGGATAGCAAAAAAATCTTGTGTTTTTTGTTTTCAGGATAGGAATTGAGAGGGAAATGAAAAAAAAGTATGGGCAACAAAGCCTGGAGGGAAATGATGGTGACACTTAGCAACTCAATATGTACCTAAATTATCATAGTAGGTATAGCATTACATAAACTACTTCTGGCCCTCATTAATTTATAACAGGTAACTTGTATTGTACTTTTTATAGATACGAAATATTATATACAAATCCTAAAATATATTTTGATAAGTAGGATATACAGTTAAAACACCAATATTTATGCCAAGGTCAATATTATCATAATATTACATAAAGAAATTCATACTTCCCCAAATTATCAAATAACTGAAAAATGCACACTCTAATCTTATCTATGTAGGGCCAAAGAAAAATTGCACTGAAAGGAGTTAAACAGATAAGAAAGACTTTCTTCAAGTATACTGCAATAAAGGTCAAGACTATTGCACTATTGGGAGAGAGATTAAAATCTACTCCTCTAAAGCAAAATGTGGGACAGTTTTGAAGTACTGGGGTGAGCTAGTGAAAAAATCACCAAAGGATGTTTGTGGGGAGGTTATCAATGTGATTAGGCCATTTATGCATGCTAATTGATTAGAGAAGTTAGACTCCTACCCTCCCACAGAGACTTGGAGATAGGGCTCTATCTTCTTTATGATTACTTTTCAAAGAGATGGCTCCCTGACGA
This sequence comes from Spilogale gracilis, assembly GCA_004023965.1. NCBI lineage: Eukaryota > Metazoa > Chordata > Mammalia > Carnivora > Mephitidae > Spilogale > Spilogale gracilis. Next base: position 139,093 of record PITA01002541.1, read on the forward strand.
AGATATTTCTGGGTTCTAAAACTGGCAAGAGATAGGGAGAAGATTTATCTCAAAGAAACAAAAAATTCACAATTGCAAGTTTAAAGTAAATTTTCTAAGAAATGGAGGTCAGGAGCTGATAGGAGGAAAACCTGGCTCAAGTTCAGTCCAGCTGAGGTAACATTAGGCCATGACAGGAAGAGGACTGTGGCAAAACAAGCTGCAAGGTACAATGCCACAGGAAGCAAGTGCTGGTGTAAAGCAAGGAAAATCTGTGGATACTTTATATTAAAATGGTGGGGTCCCTTTTGCAATTCTCTTAGTAACAATTCAGTAATTCTTTATAGTGATTTCTAAAACGTGGTTCCAGCAAAACTATTGAAAGGAAGGCACCTGGACATCAAACTTGACCATTTATAGGTTGTATCAGTCAAGGTTCAAACAGAGAAACAGAAAAAGTAGAAGATAAATCTTAAGGGATTTATTGCAAGAAACTGATTTACAGGATTTGGTAGGGCTGACTAGGTAATTCTGAAATCTATAGTACAGACCATTAGGGAGGGCAGGCTGGAAACTCTAAAGCATGAGCTGAAACTGCTATATACAAGCAGAATTTCTTCTTTGTCCAGAAAATCTCAGGTCTTCTCATAAGGGCTTTCAATTGATTGAAACAGACCACTGTGATTACCTAGGATAATCTGCCCTAGAATTGATTATGAATGTTAATCACATCTACAAGATACCTTTAACAATAACACCTAAATGATTGTTTGAATAACTGGGGACTACAGCCTAGCCAAGTTGACATAATAAACAGACTATGAGGTCATAAGGTTGAATTAAGGCAATATCAGAGAGATGCACCAAAAAAACTAATACCACCAATCAAAATGAAGTGGATGGTCATAAGGGTCCAAGTAGGTATATATACTGAAATCAGAATATTTTAATTAATTAATTTTAGAATTTAAGAGCATATATGACACATGGTTTTCATTGACTCTCGGGCTTTATTCCCTAGAAGAATATATACATACAATATTATGTATAATAACATAGTATTATATAGTATAATATATAGTATGTATAATAATATATATAGTATAGTACATACTATATATACTACAGTATATACAGTATAATATATAGCATATATAATGATATAGTATTCTTTAATTTTCTTAATAATACATATTATAATTTTTAACGATATATTTATCTGTGCAAATCTATAGAGTAGCCTAAATGTTCAGCATTTTATGTTCTAATATACATCTCAACTATAAAAAACTATAGTATAATATTTAAATCAAAAATTTTTTATGGGGGGGTGCCTAGGTGGTTCAGTCATTAAGCATCTGCCTTTGGCTCAGGTCATGATCCTGGAGTCCTGGGATTGAGCCCTCCATTGGGCTCCCTGCTCGGCAGGGAGCCTGCTTCTCCCCCTCTAACTCCCCCTGCTTGTGTTCCCTCTCTAGCTGTGTTGCTCTCTGTCAAATAAATAAAAAAAAATCTTTTAAAAAAATTTGTTATGGAGCACCCAGGTGGCTCAGTCTGTTAAGCACCTGACTCCTGATTTCAGCTCAGGTCATGATGTCAGGTTTGTAAGCTCAAGCCCCACATCAGGTTCCATGCTGGATGTGGAGCCTGCTTAAGATTCTCTCTCTCCCTCTCCATCTGCCCCAGCCCCTCCCTCTCTTAAAAAAAAGTTATAAAAATGAAGAATTATTAGCCATTAAGGCGTCAGAAAAAATGATATCCAACTTTCACTTTAGAACAGCAATCAAAATTACTGAACATTTTCTAAGTGAATTAAATATATACTTAAATATGTATTATCCCATAAAAATAAATTCCTTTAATACCATTTCTTAATCATATTACAGTTTTTTCATCAGTTTAACTAAAATATAACCATTTTTCATGATTCTGTATTTTGTTTGCAGATGATTTTTGCAGCATAACTTTTAAGACTTTGAGATGTAAAAATATGGTTGAATTGAAGTTCACTGTTAGTTTTATATATGTTTTTTAAATGTAAAGAAGAGTTCTTCTTTCTTTCAGTCTCTACTGCTCCAGTATAATCCCCAAGACTCATAAACACATGAGTAGCAGTGTTAACTAGTGTTAACTGTTAGTTGTTAACAAGAAAACCACTAAAAGATGTTTCTTAATCAACTGCTCTTAGCATGTTAAGAAGTGTGATCCTGTATCTTCTGGCCCTCACTGCCTGTTTTAGAGTTCTTACCCATACATATCAAAAATGAATATTTTGCAAATTAGGTTTCAGTGAATCCTATTCTTTTCTATTCTTGCCTAGATGTGAAAAATTGTGATTTGCCATGAGCTAATGTTAAGATAGTCACATTTCTGATAGAAAGAACTGGCATTTCTGTTAAGTGTTGCTTCTGGCAAGCTTCTTGCACTTCATATTTCACTTCTATTTTATATCGTTTAGTCCAGAGCACTGTAAACTCCCCAGATGTGCATGAGAGAGGAAGAGAGGGATGTGGAAAGCAACACACACACACAACCCCACACATACTTAAGTGAATAGGTTCCTGTGACTCTAGAGATAGGGTAAGGAATAGAATAGGTTCCTCTATGACAGAAGCAAAGAGTCACATGAAGGGGATGACAATAATAGCTGTGAAGCTGAGGTAGCTCTATTCTGACACTCTAACCCATCAGAAAGTTGCTAGTGAAAACTAGAAAATTCGTCTGAATCGCTTTAACCCTCTCAGAGGAAATGTGCTATAAAAATTCAAGGCAGTGTTGCTATTATTAAAGCTATTATTGCTAACATTTCTCATTATGAATACAAAATCAGGAGCAGGGTGGAGGGGAAGGCTGGCAAAGAAACCAGACAGATAATAAGGAGGAAGGCTGACAATTATTCACCTAGGTAATGAATTTGGTAATGTCCAACCTATATAGTACCATGGATCTGTTACAATCTTTACTAGATTCTGAAAAGTAACAATTTTTAATATAAATGTAGGTATTTAAAAGAAATGACTATCTCCAAGGCCTAGATACTAAGCCTAACTCTCATAACATGTGTGCTACACTACTGTATCAATCAGCTTGTGCTGCCATAACGGGATATCATAGACTAGGTGATTTAAACAATAGAAATTTATTTCTCACAGTTCGGAGAATGGTAAGTCCAAGATCAAGATGCCAGCAGGGCCTGTATAATTCTGAGACATCTTCTCTTAGCTTATGGGTTCCACCATCTCCCTTTGTGCTCATATGATCTCTCCTTTGTGAGTACTCAAGGAAAGAGAAAGCAAGCTCTCCAGTGTCTCTTCTTTTTTAAAAATTAATTTTTTAATGAAGTATATGTGTCACACAATGTTACATTACTTTCAGGTGTACAACATAGTGATTCAACAACTCTGTTACACTAATGCTCACAACTATAGCTATCGTCCATCACCGTATAACTATTACAATCCATTGACTGTACTGCCTATGCTGTACCTTTCATCCTGAGACTTACTCATTCCATAACTGGAAGTCTGTACCTGTACTCCCCTTCACCTTTTTGCCCATCTCTCCTCTCTGGTAATTACCTGTTTGTATTTATGGGTCTGTTTCTGATTTTTTCTTTTGTTCATTTGTTTTATTTTTTAGATTCCACATGTAAGTAAAATCATATGATATTGGTCCTTCTCTGTCTGACCTATTTCACTTAGCATAACACTCTCTAAGTCCATCCACTTTGTTGCAAATGGCAATATTTCATCCTTTTTATGGTTGAGTAATATTCCTCTGTGTGTGTATGTATGTGTGTGTTTATACATACACACATATACACTACATCTTCTGTATCCATTCACCTATCAATGGACACTTAGGTTGCTTGGCTATTATAATATAATGCTGCAATAAACATGGGGGTGCATGTATCTTTTCAAATTAGTGTTTTCATTTTCTTTGCATAAATATTCAGTACTGAAATAACTGAAACATATGGTATTTCTATTTTTAATTTTTTTAGGAACTTGCATACTGTTTCCACAGTGGTAAGACCAATTTAGATTCCCACCAACAATGCATGAGGGTTCCCATTTCTCTATATCCTTGCCAACATTTGTTATTTCTTATCTTTTTGCTCTTAGCCATTCTGACTAGTGTGAGGTAATAGCCTACTGTGGTCTTGATTTACATTTCCCTGATCTTTAGTGATGTTGAGCATCTTTTCATGTGCCTGTTGATCATCTGTATGTCTTCTCTGGGAAAATGACTATTCATATCTTTGGTGCATTTTTAAAATTAGAATATTTGGGGGTTTTGGTGTTGAGTTGTATAAGTTCTTTATATATTTTGGTTATCAACCCTGAAATAGATACATCATTTGCAAAATTTTCTACCATTCAATAATCTGTCTTTTTGTTTGTTGTTTCCTTCACTATTCAATTTTTTTTTAATCTTCCTGTAGTCCCAATACTTTATTATTGCTTTTTTTCCCTTGCCTGAGGAGACAAATCTAGAAAAATGTTGCAAAGGCCAATGTAAAGATATTACTGCCCAAAAAAACGGATATTACTACCTATATTTTCTCCTGAAAGCTTTATGGCTTCAGGTCTCACATTAAGGGCTTTGATCCATTTGGGGTTTATTTTTGTGTATGGTGTAAGAAAGTGATTCAGTTTCATTCTTTTACAGTAGCTGTCCAGACTATCTTTTCCCCCATTGAGTACTCTTGCCAACCTTGTCATGGATTAACTGACCATATAATTATGGATTTATTTCTGGGCTCAATATTCTGTTCCATTGATCTATGTGTCTATTTTTGTGCCAGTACCACACTGTTTTGATTACTATAGCTTTGTAATGTATTTTGAAATCTAGGATGGCAATACCTCCAGCTTTGTTTCTCTTTCTCAAGATTGCTTTTTCTATTGAGGATCTTTTGTGGCATCACACATATTTAGGAGTATTTGTTATAATACTGTAAAAAATACTATGGGTATTTTGACAGGGATTGCACTGAATCTATAGATTGCTTTGGGTAGTATAGACATTTTAACAGTATTAATTCTTCCAATTCATGATCGTGGAATATCTTTCCATTTATTTGTGTCATCATCAATTTATTTCATCAATGTTTGAATCTTCAGGGCAAAGGTCTTTTGGCTCTTTGGTTAAGTTTATTCCTTGATATTTTATTCTTTCAGTACAACTGTAAATAGAATTGTTTTCTTAATTTGTTCTACTATTTCATTATTAGCATATGGAAATGGCTATGTATATTAATTTTGTATCCTGCAATTTTACTGAATTCATTTATTATTTCTCATAGTTTCTGGTATCTCTTCTTATAAGGGCACTTAACCCCTCACAAAGGACCTACATTCATAACCCTGAACTAATTATCTCCCAAAGGCCCCATCTCTACCATCGCAGTGGAGCTTAGGGCTTCAATATATGAATTTGAGAGAGACACAAACATTTAGTCCATAGGAAGTATTATATATAAAAACATCACTAATAAGAAAATACAAAACAAAACAACAATGAGTTATCACTATAAACTTGTCAGAAGGGCTAAAATAAAAAAACATAAGAAACAACAAGTGTTTGCAAGGATATGGAGAAAAAAGATCCCCCAGATACTGTCGGTCGGAATGTAAATTGAAGCAGTCACTGTGGAATCAGTAGGTAGATTCCTCAAAAAACTAAAAATTATTATATGATTCCGTAATTCCACTAATGGGTATTTACCCAAAACAAATAACACTAATTTAAAAAGACATATTCACTTTTATGTTTATTGTAGCATTATCTACAATAGCAAAGATATGAAAGCTACCCAAGTGTCCAACAATACATGAATGGATAAAGATATGGTAAATATATGTGATGGAATATTACAGAACCATAAAAAAGAATGAGAATTTGCCATCTGCAACAATGTGCATGGATCTACAGGGTATAATGATAAACAAAGTAAGCAAGACAGAGAAAGACAAATACCATATGATTTTACTCATGTGCAATTTTAGAAAACAAAACAAATGAACAAAGAAAAAAGAGACAAGAAAGACTCTTAAATACAGAGAACAAACTGGTGGTTTCCAGGGAGAAGATAGGTGAGGCGGTAGAAATATGTGAAGGGAATTAAGGAAGGCACAAGTTGTGATGAGCACTGGGTGTTATGTGCTGCTAATGAATCGCTGAACACTACATCAAAAACTAATGATGTACTATATGTTGGCTAATTGAACATAATTTAAACAAAAAGAGTACACTTATCATGATGAGCACCAAATAATGTACAGAACTGGTGAATCATTATACTGCACACCTGAAATTAATATAATGCCATATGTTAATTATTCTTCAATAAAAAATTAAAGACAAAAAATAAAAAATTAAGAAAAGGTAACACTTTGAAAACGGTACTTTACTCTGAGTATATATGCAAATACAGTATTTAAAAATAAAGAGACAATCCTATATGTCAGGCTACTATGCCTCACTAGAGTCACAGGATTTAATATATATTCTTTTACTATTAAAAAAAAAACCTGTGCATACATAAAAGGAACTCAAATGTTTTATTAAAATGTTTTGTTTTGAACATGCATTTGAGGATACTTTAAGAGCAATAAAATAGAAGAAAAAAAGATACTTAAAGGGAAATAAAGTATTTTATAAGTATAAATACATATATGATGTCAATATGAAGACAGGAAAGACTAATGGGGAAAAATTGTCAAACTGGAGTAATTAAGTTACTGGGTTTATCCAGGTAAAAATCCTGGTTCCACAGCTGCCCAGAATTTACTTATCTGTTCATCAGGTCCAGCTTTTTCCAAATAATTATAGCAAACAAAAGAAGTCTAAGGAGAGGAAAAAATATCACTGGTAGCTGAGGACTCTGTTTTTTGTTGTTTTTCTTCTTTTTTCTTTTAAAGAAATTGAGTGTTCAATGATATATTACTTGCATCACTTAATTGTGAGCACGAGCCCTCATTGCACCATGTGCCTTCCTTAATGCCCATCACCCAGTTAGCCCATTCCCCCACCTACCTCCTTTTCCATGGTCTTCAGTTGGTTTCCCAAAGTCAAGAGTCTCATGGTTTGTCTCCAGAGAGGACTATGTTTTTAGTTAACAATTTGGGGAGCTTAACTCACCAACTTGCCTATTCACCTTTCTTTCCCTAGCAAAGCATTTTCTGGTTATAAAACAAATAAAAGCTACATTATCACTCACCCACAATAAATTTCTCTTTCTAGATCATTTTATATTTAAGAATGTGCTTGCTCATCAAGGCACATCTTGTAGAGCCTTGTCATAAATAGTAAGAAAGGCAATGAATCAAGTGAAAAGAGAACAGGCATTTCAATCATATGGCACTAGATACAAATTCTACTTCAACCATTTACTACTTTGGAGTCCTTGGGTAAATATATAATCTTATTATGATAGAATACTTGCACTGATTATTACTTCAGTATATTTTTTTCTTTTTAATTTTATTTATTTGACAGAGAGAAACACAGCCAGAGAGGGAACACAAGTAGGGGGAGTGAGAGAGGGAGAAGCAGGCTTCCCGACGAGCAGGAAGCCCGATGTGGGACTCGATCCCGGGTCTCCGGGATCATGACCTGAGCTGAAGGCAGTCGCTTAACCAACTGAGCCACCCAGGTGCCCCAACTTCAGTATATTTTTCTAATACCACAGAAATGCAAAGGATCATGAGAGGTGGTTATAAACAATTATATTTATATAAACAAATATAATTTATATTAACAAATTAGTTAACCTAGAAATTAATAAATTCCTAGAAACATACAACCTATCAAGACTGAACCAACAAGAAACAAAATCTGAACAGTCAGAAATAAGTAAGGATTTTTAATCAGTAATCAAAAACATCTCAACAAGCTGAAGTCCAGGAGTAGACAGCTTCACTGGTGATTTTTCCAAACATTTAACAAGCAATAACACCAATCTTTCCCAAACTCCTCCAAAAAACTGAAAAGGAAAGAACACTTCCAGACTCATTTGATAGACCAACAGTATCCTAAGCCAAAAGGAACACTACAAAAAAAAAAGAAAATTATAAGCTAATATTCCTCATGAACACAGATGTAAAAATTCTCAACAAAATACCAGCAAAACAAATTCAACAGCATATTAAAAGGATCATATACCATGATCAAGTGGGATTTATCCCTGGGATGCAAGGAGAGTTCAACATATGCAAATCAACCAATGTGATACACCACATTAACAAAGTAAAAATAATGATCTTATGATCTCGAGAAATGCAGTAAGAGCATTTGACAAAATTGAACATCCTATCATGATAAAGAATTCTCAACAATTTAAAAACACAAGGACTGTATTTCAACCAAATAAAATCCATATACATATGACAAACCTACAGCTAACATAATATTCAATGCTAAAATGCTGAAAGCTTCTATTCAGCCTAGTACTGGAAGTCCTACCCAGGGCACTTAGGGAAGAAACAGAAATAAAAGGCAATCAAATTAGAAAGGAGGAAGTAAAATTGTCTATGTTTGCAGATGACATGAATATAGATACAGATAGATATAGATATAGATACAGATATAGATATAGATAGATACAGATATAGATATACACACAAATATAAGTTTAAATATACACACACACCCCTCCAAAAAACTCTACTAAAAACTGTTAAAACTAGTAAATAAATTCAGTAAACATGCACAGTCAACATAATCAGCTGAATTTTTATATACTGACAATAAACTATCCAAAAAAGAAACTAAGAAAACAATCCCATTTATAATAGCACCAAAAACAATAAAATACTTAGGAATCAATTTAACCAAGGAGGTAAAATATCTTTATACTGGAGACTATAAAACATTGATTTAAAAAGTTGAAGAGGACACAAATAAATTGAAAGATATCCTGTATTCACACAATGGAAGAATATTGTTAAAATGTTCATACTATCCAAAGTGATCCACAGATTTAATGAAATCCCTGTCAAGATTCCACTGGCATTTTTCACAAAAATAGAAAAAAATAACCCTAAAATGCATTTGGAACCACAAAACACTTCAAATAGCCAAAAGAATCTTGAGAAAAAAGAATAAAGCTAGGGACATCACACTCCCTGATTTCAAACTACACTACAAAGCTATGATAATCAAAATAGTATGATAATAATGATATCAGCATACTTTAACAGATATAAAGACCAACAGAACAGAATTGATAGCTCATAAATAACCCCACATATTATACAGTCAAATCTTTGACAAAGGTGCCAAAAATACATTATGGGGAAAAGATTATCTCTTCAATAAATGATGTTAGGAAAAGTGGATATCCACATGCAAAAAGAACATTAATTGAATCCTTATCTTATATCACACATAAAAATTAATTCAAAATGTATTAAACTTAATGTAATATCTGAAACTGTTAAACAAAAGGAAAAAGTTCTTTGACATTGGTCTTGGCAATGATTTATTGGTTATAATACCAAAAAACACAAGCAAACAGCATAACTAAACACATGGGACTACATTAAATTTAAAGCTTCTGCACAGCAAAGGAAAAAACAAAATGAAAAGGGAACTTACAGAGTGAGAAAAAATAATGGCAAATCATATGTCTAATAAGGGTTTACTATCCAAAATATATAAAGACCATGCAGAACTCCATAACAACCTGATTTTTCAATGTACAAAAAACCTAATAGACATTTTCCCAAAGAATGTATACAAATGGTCAACAGGTAAATTTGAAAAGGTGTCAACATCACTAATCACCAAAAAAATTCAAATCAAAACCACAATGAGAAATCACCTCACACCTCTTAGGGTGGCTATTTATCAAAAAGATAAGTGTTGGTGAGGCTGTGGAGAAAAAGGAACCTTTCTGTACTGCTGGTAGGAATATACACTAGTATAGCCATTATGGAAAACAATATGGTGGGTCCTCAAAAAATTAAAAACAGAACTATCAGAAGATCTAGCAATCCCACTTCCAGATATATATTCAGAGGATATAAAATCACTATCACAAAAAGGTATCTATACTCCATATTCACTGCACCATTACTCATAGTAACCAAGATGTGCAAACCTAAATGTACATTGATAGATAAATGAATAAATAAAATGTCAGTACCATATATATATACATAGGTAATATATAGCAGTATAAAATATAAGTTTATACATATATTTACAATGGAATATTATTCAGCCATAAAAAAGAAGAAAATCTTGACATTTGTGACAACATAGATGGATCTTCAGGGCAATTATCTAAGTGAAAAAAAATAAGACATATAAAGAAAGACAAATATTGTATGATCGCACTTCCATATGGAATCTTTAAAAAAAAATCATAGATATAGAGAATAGATTGGTGGTTACCAGAGCCAGGGATGGGTGGGAGGTGGGTAAAATGACTCAAGAAGATCAAAAGGTACAAACTTCCAGTTATAAAATAAATAATTCATGAGATGGTATGTAGAGCATGGTTAATAACACTATACTGCGTATTTGAAAGTTCTTAAGATAGTAAATGTTGAAAATTCCCATCACAAGAAAAAAATTACAACATGTATGGTGATGGATGTTAACTAGACTTATTATAATGATTATTTTATAATACATACAACTATTTAATCATTATGTTCTATACCTGAAACTAATAGAATGTTATAGGTCAATTATATCTCAAAAAAAGAAGCAAATCCTATCATTTGTGACTACATGGATGAAACTAGAGAATGTTATGCTAAGTGAAATAAGACAAAGAAAAACAAATACTACATGATATCATCTCATTTACTTGTAGAATCCTAAAAAAAAAAAATTAAACTCATAGCAATAGAGAGTAGAATAGAGGTTACCAGAGGCTTGGGGTGAAGGTAAGGGTAAGGGGAGATAATGGACGTGGGATACCAATATCCAATTACAAGATGATCTAGAAACCTAATGTACAGTGACTATAGTTAATAATAATGTATTGTATACATGAAATTTGCTAAGTTGGTCTCAAGTATTCTCACCAAACACACATATGAGCTGATAGACATGTTTATCAGAGTGATTGTGGGATCATTTCACAATGTATATCAAAACCTCATGCTATATAACATACATACTATAATTTGCATTCATCAGTAATACCTCAATAAAGTTAGATAAATAAATAAATAACATTAAAACTTACTTCATTATATTACTGTTTTTTTAAGTATGTAAGTTCTAAATATTAAACAAGTCAAATCAGGTACTTCTCCTCTGAATGGTTGCACACACTGTGCCCCTGCTAACAGTCTCCTCTCCTTTGTCATTACCCCCACCCTTCTCCATTGTTAACATCTCATTTTAGACATTGTGTTCTCTGGGGCACCTGTGTGGCCTCCATGTCTGGGTTCAGTCACCCTTCTATCTGTTTATACTTCCTTGTACTTCTCCTTCTTAACCAACTGCAACTACTTATTTATATAATTACTTCATTATTTCTGCATATTTCCACTAGATTATATACTTTATGCCTTGTCATCGTACTAGGCACTTAATAAATATTTGTTGACAAATAAAAAAAATTATTTCACACTTAAGGATGTCTCTTTTAAACCATCAAAATACAGATTTTTCTACTGATGCACTTCATTTGCAACCTTCTCTCTCCTTTATTCATTTGTGTAACTAGGTTATCTAATTTCTTGCTTATTATTTCATTGAATTGTCTAACTTTTTTCAATAAAACAATCCTTTTTAAATCTTGATATTGGCTATTAGAGGCCCAGGAAAAATGATAATCAATAATGAAGATATTCAGAGGGTGGATCACCTGGATTGTGAGTGGAAATTCAACTCCTATGGTTCATGCCTAAATAGCCTATCTGACCCAGGCTTCATGAGACAGAAAATCAATCCCATGGAATTATTTGGGTGGTTAGTTCTATCAGGTCAGTTGTTCTGACAAAGAACTGTTTGGCAATCAACAGTCTGACAGACTTAAAATTTTAATAAAGTAACTGAACATTCTAGAAATAGGGGACATGAAAGTTAGTCCTCATGTAACAGAAAGATTAAGCCAGACTAAATGAGACTAAATAGACTAATGGCAAACTTAGACTTCAGGACTTCATGACATTTAATTCACTTTTCTTTCTATATCAGCATTATATTAAAAGTTACATTAGTTGTAATGATTCAGTCTTTCCTATCAAGTCCCTCAACCCACTACTTCTTTCATAGTTCTATTATAATGGGTTTACATCAATACAAATTCCTCTGTGGCAAGAAACATACTCTGTTTTCTCCATCAGTCTGTAGCCATATAGGCATATCATAAACTCTTACATAATTAAAGAATAAAAGAATTCCATCAATAAATCTCTCTTTTATCTATTCATTCTCCCACCCAACCAGGTATAGGCAAGCCTTCTTCTTATCACAGTAAACATACAAAAACAATTTACTCAGGAATCTACTCTTCTTAAAAGAAAACTGATCTTCCAAATAATCCTATTCACTTCATTTTTCAGCACCCATCCCTCAAAACCCCAGTGTGAACCACTGCCTTCAACACCACAACCACTGGTCAAATCAGGGAGCCATCTTCATTTTCATCAGAACCAAACAACCTGAGAACTTTTTGGGGTAACTAGTACCTCGATGAAAATTTAGTTTATAATACACCAAAATCCATGTTAGATAGATAGACACATATTGCATTTAAGATTTAAGTTAGGATGCTGAACACCTGAAACTAATGTAAAAATATGTGTTAACCAAAATTTAAAAATATATATATTTAAATATTTAAGTTAGAGCCATGTGGGCATTTGTACAATTTGTTTTGTGTATCTAATTAAAACCATATTCGCCTGGCAAATGTTAGAATTTAATATTCTAGTTAGAATGCAATATTCAATCCTATTAAGTTCCTGGTCTTTTTGGATTTTGACATATTCACTACTATTCCCAGGTTTGTGTTCTCTGCATATTTAACAGGGATGTCAAATGTTTTATTAAAGTAATTAATGATAATGTTGAACAAGAAGAAATCTTATTTTAAGTTTCATAAACATTCAAGGATAGCTGCTAGTCACCAAGGATAGGAGGCAGAATTCTTCTATATCACTGATCAAAGAAGATAGTGATTTTAAAAAACTTGCCTTTTTCTACAAAGAATATGCTTCTTTACTTCAGGTTGATTAAAACCTTCTTCTTATTACTCTACATGTTGTAATATAATTGCACATTATTCAAAGTATTCAACGTTGTTTTCAAATACATCTTCAACACAATATATGCCTCACACTTCCTTCAAAAACAACACATGGAGGGCGCCTGGGTGGCTCAGTTGGTTAAGCGACTGCCTTTGGCTCAGGTCATGATCTTGGAGACCCGGGATCAAGCCCCACATCAGGCTTCCTGCTTGGCGGGAAGCCTGCTTCTCCCTCTCTCAGTCCCTCTGCTTGTGTTACCTCTCTGGCTGTGTTTCTCTCTGTCAAATAAATAAATAAAATTTAAAACAAACAAACAAACAAACAAACAAACCAACACATGGAAATTCTGAAGAGCTACCTGTATACCTGAGTTAAAGATTTCCACACCTTCTGAATCTGAGTGCTCAAAATATCAAACTTCTCAGGGCAATCTCCCTGCTAAATTGGAGATTATTAAAACAGAGCCAAATATGTACTAATTTCAGAATATCAGGAGTGTTTTTGTTTTTGTTTTCTCCTCTGAAAAATATTTATTACATCCTTAATGTGTACTAAGCACTGTTAGCATTCAGAATATATAAAAAATTTTAAAACATATCTCCTGTTTCAAGATTATCTCAATGTCCTTAGAAATACAGAAAGACATGTAAATAAACATATGTACAAGGTGAAAAATTATCAATTGCCCCAATTATCAATTGTTCATGTTCTAAATAATAATTGCACCAAGACAGGTAATATATACTGTGCTTCTACTAGGGATTTACCCCAAAGATACAGATGTAGTGGAAAAAAGGCCCATATGTACCCCAATGTTCATTGCAGCAATGGCCACAATCGCCAAACTGTGGAAAGAGCCAAGGTGCCCTTCAACAGAAGAATGGATAAAGAAGATATGGTACATATATACAATGGAAAATTGCACCTCCATCAAAAAGGATGAATACCCAACTTCTGTAGCAACATGGACGGGATTGAAGGAGATTATGCTAAGTGAAACAAGCCAAGCAGAGAAAGCAAATATCATACGGTTTCACTTACGTGTGGAGCATAAGAAGTAACACGGAGGACAGTAGGAGAAGGAAAGGAAATATGAATTGGGGTAAATCAGGGAGGGAGATGAAACATGAGAGACTTTGGACTCAGAAACAAATTGAAGGTCTTGGAAAGGAGAGGGGTAGGGGGATAGGTGAGCCTGATAGGTGAGCCTGGTGGTGGGTATTGAGGGCATGTACTGCATGGAGCACTGGGTGTGGGGCATAAACAATAAACCCTGGAACACTGGAAAAATAAAAAAATGTAATAAAAAATAAAAAGAAAGGTGCCTGGGTGGCTCAGTGGGTTAAGCCTCTGCCTTCGGCTCAGGTCATGATCTCAGGGTCCTGGGATCGAGGCTGCATCGGGCTCTCTGCTCAGCAGGGAGCCTGCTTCCTCCTCTCTCTCTCTGCCTGCCTCTCTGCCTACTTGTGATCTCTCTCTGTGTCAAATAAATAAATAAAATCTTTTTTTAAAAAGAGGAAGAAAAAGATATACTGTGTTTATCTCAATTAATCCTCTTAATACTATGTGTGATAGATACTATTATTATTGGGGCACCTGGATGGCTCAGTTGGTTAAGCGACTGCCTTCAGCTCAGTTCATGATCCCAGAGACCCAGGATCGAGCCCCACATTGGGCTCCCTGCTTGGCGGGAAGCCTGCTTCTCCCTCTTTCACTCCCCCTACTTGTGTAAAAAAAAAATATATATATATATATATATATATATATATATTATCCTAATAATAATAACTTTGAAAACTAAAAATTTAGTAACAGCATGGTCAATTAACATTAGCCCACTGCTAGTAAACAACAGAGTTGAGACTTGAACCCAGGGTTTTCTGACTCTAGAGTTGACATTCTTAATTACTGTATCATCAATTATATTTTAAATGACACACGTGCTCTAGGAGAGGGAAACTTAGGGAAAGAAATCTAAAGAGAGAGAAAGAGAGAGAGAAAGAGAGAGAGAAACATTTGGGAAGCTGCAAGAGGTTAGAATAGCTATAATAATTTCTAGAGCAAAAATAGGGGAGCAATGAGAAATGAGATGACAGAAGTAGTCAGAAACACCAGTATCACTGACCTTTATTGCATGCGATAACTTTTTCCTTTAGACCCTAGCTGATAACAACCCACGAAAGGAGCCAATTGATTAAAGGAAATAAGAAAGAGTAAAAAACTAAAAATAATGTCAGATTTATGGTTTGGGCTCTGGGTGGATAGTAGTATCCTTAACAGAACATGAAATAGAAAAAGGGAAGCAGTTTTTGTAGTGAAGAGAAGAAAGCTGATGTGGCCAGTTTTAACCATGCTGAATTTAGAGTCTGGCAGACATCAGGGGCAGTGCCTAGGGGGCAAAAAATATGTAGGTTAGAGACATGCTATGATTCAGGCATGGGGAAACTCTCTAAGTTCTAGATGTGACTCACCTACTTAAAGATTCAATATATGCAAGTGGTTTAAAACCAAGCTTCCAAGAAGAATGTCCAGCATGAGAAGAAGGGCAAGAACAGAGATCTGAAATATACCACTATTTAGAAGAAAGCAGAATAGTAATTTAAAATCCCCTTTTATGAGCTTCACAGTCTTTGTGTACCTCCTCCTTATATTACCATTGGCACAAATCTACAATTGTTGACAGCTTATTTGAATAACGTCTTATCCTCAATGAGATAAACCACTGGGAGCAGAACTTTTGCTGTTTTATTTCAAGGACTAATTATGTCATCACATGGTAGGTTCTCAATACTGAATGAACAAACCAGTTAAAGAAACAGATAAAACTCATCGTAAATGTGAAAAGAGAGGCAGAAGAGAGTGCTGTCAAGGTATTCCAAGGTTTCATGAACAGAGCATACAATAAGAAAAGAAAGTAATCTTTGAAAACTATTTGGCATCCTCACAATAACATAACAACGACTACTGTCACAAAGGAGCATAAAATCCTAAAGTGCATTAAACTTGATAAAATTGAAAAAGAACTGAATAAAATGAGGGAGAATTAAAACTAAAAATACAACACAAGATCAATATTTCTATTGGAAGCCATAAATGGAAGAATAGACACTGCAAAAAACTAACTGAAGTATACAGGTAAGCATAAGAAATTTCACCAAAAATATAGAGGGAAAAAAAAGTCATCAATGCTATGCAAAAAGAAAGAAAGAAAGAAAGAAAGAAAGAAAGAAAGAAAGAAAGAAAGAGAAAAAGAAAAAATGCTATGCAAATACTAGGATTAAAAGAAGTACATCCAACATAATTATAGCTATTTCTTAAATAAAACAATCAAAACAGAATATCAAAAATACAGTTGAGGAAACTTTCCTGAATTGAAAAAAATGAATATGAAAATAGATGTGACTCCCTAGATCTAAATAAAATCAAAAGTACTCTAAACACAGATAATCTGTCAAATTCCTGAATTACAAATATAAATAAAAGTCCTCTGATAATCCAGACATTTCCTTCAAGTGGCACTGTAAAAAAAATTCTTAAAATAAACATAATGAAAAATACCTAAATTAATAATGATAAACTGTACCTAATCTCTACAGTATCACCTGGACATGCAGTGAGGGGAGAGAAGGAGAAAATTTCAGATGAAACTTCAGAAAATTTAATAAAATTTTTCATCTCACTCTCAGGCAACTTCACAGATCCCATTTCATTTTTGACACTAATAACTTTAAAGAAACATCCTCTTAATCAATTCCAAAAAGCAGAAACTACAGTTTGACTATAATCTGCTAAAATTTAGGACTTGTTTTTTAATGTTCCATGGAGAAAAATTAAAACTTGGTAATTGAAAATATTTTAACACTCTCCTGAATAACCATTAGTTCAAAGCAAAACTATGATCAGAGACAATTTGAAATATACTAAGAATGAGGCCATCATATGAAAATCTATGGCTGATTTCTAGATCTGATTTCAAATATAAATTTAAAGGTTTAAATGCCTTGTCAATGTTACTTATAATATTAAAAATCGGAAACAACATAACAATAAGGTAATAGTTATTATTCAAATATTAGAAGTCATATATTTTAATCTCTTCTAAAATGAGATAGAAAAAAGTTCCATCATAATATTAGGTGAAAAATGTAGTATCCCAAACTACATATATTACCATATATGGTTAAATGAAAGGTGATATGCTGGGGTGCCTGGGTGGCTCAATCCTTAAGCGTCTGCCTTCGGCTCAGGTCATAATCCCAGAGTCCTGGGATCAAGCCCCACATTGGACTCCCTGCTCAGTAAGAAGCCTGCTTCTCCCTCTCTTACTCCGCCTGCTTGTGTTCCCTCTCTAGCTGTGCTTCTCTCTGTCAAATAAATAAATAAAATATTTTTAAAATAAAAATAAAAAGGAAAGGTGATGTGTAATAATAACCTCCCTGAAAATTTGGAGAGAAATAGAAATTAAAGGAATAGAATATTAATGACATACACGTGATAAAAGCAAAATTTGAAGAACAAATATACTTTCTATACATCAAACCATCTTTTAAAAATAGTTCATATCAGACTGATGCATAGTTTAAATGTCTTACCCTCAATAAA
Organism: Spilogale gracilis; assembly: GCA_004023965.1. Lineage (NCBI taxonomy): Eukaryota > Metazoa > Chordata > Mammalia > Carnivora > Mephitidae > Spilogale > Spilogale gracilis. The sequence goes on from PITA01002541.1 coordinate 156,900, forward strand.
ATTTTCTAAGTAAGTATATCAAATATTTAGTACTCAATGTGTTGATATTATTTTCTTTCCAATATGTTAAAATTTTGTTAAAATTAATCTACTATGGTTGTAACTAATCTTACGAAAAATCATACATCTAATCTTTATTTAGTTGTAACACGGGCAAATGATTTGATCTCTATGTAATTTTATATTCTAAAGATAAGTATTAAGAACAAAACTGACAATGGTTAGGCCACATTAGGTCATATTTCATTGTAACTATTTCTAAAAAAAATCTATGTGTGAGACAAAAGTGAAAGTTAACAGTAACATACAAGTAAAAAGAGAAATTGGATTTTCTAATGACATAGAATTCTGCAGTTCATATCACTTGCGGTAATTATTTTACTTTAACCTAGTAGAAAGTAGCCAGTAAACTGAATAAGAAAATTAGTGCTATTCAATAAAGAATCCAGAATTCATAATAACACTGGCTTTTAAAATATATACTAATACATTCTGAATACTAAGGTCAATGTCAGCTTTTATCCATTCAAAACTAAAAGCTAAATCAGTTTTATTAGAGATCTATACCAATAGCATATTTTGTGCCTGATCAGGATTTTCAATGTTTATTTTCTCTTCAGTGGGTAAGAACATCATTACTGACAAGTAAATTATGGTATAGTAAGGCATACATAAAATAGAAGATGATTACAGAGTACTGTGAAAGTTCATAATTTGCAACCCTTTTCAAGAGTATATGTAGATTTTACTGACCACAGCAGATAAATGTTACTTCTCAACTATTTACCTGAGAATCACAAAGACTCAGCCTGTGAAGAAAGGCTTTAGACGTATGAATCTTTTAATTCACTGACATTGTCTCTTCTTTTCCAGCTATTAAAAGAAATGTTCTTAAAAGAACTCACAAGAAGAGACCCATAACATATAGTAGGCAGATAAAATTCACTACTAATACTGATTTCTCCTCCCTTCTGACTGTGACAGGCAGAATAATACACAAAGCACCCATATAACTGTGACTATGTGAAGTTATGCAGTAAAGGGGAATTAAGGTTGCAGATGGAATTAAGGTTGCTAATCAACTAACCTCAAGATGGAGGTATTATACTGGATTATCTTGGTGGGCCCAAATAGTCACAAATGTCCTTATAAGTGAAACAGAAAGGCAAGAAGATCAAGGATTAAAGAGGCATTTGAAGATGCTGCACTGTTGGCTTTAAAGATAGATTGGGAGCATGAGCTAAGGACTGTAAGAAGCCTCCAGAAACTGAAAAGACCATGAAATAGATTTACTGCTAGAGCCTACAGAGGGAACTCAGTCCCACCATCATCTTGATTTTAGCCCAGTGAAACATATGTCAATGTTCCGACCTCCAAAACTGTGAGATAATACATTTGTGTTGTCTAAGCTACTACATTTGTAGTAACTTGTTTTAGCACCAATAGGAAGCAAAGTAAGACACCTCCATCAGAAAGGATGAATATCCAACTTTTGTAGCAACATGCACCAGATTGGAAGAGATTATGTTGAGTGAAAAAAGCCAAGTAGAGAAAGTCAAGTATCACATGGCTTCACTTACTTGTGGTACGTAAGGGGTAAGATAGAGGACAGTAGGAGAAGGAAAGGAAATGGGAAGTAGGGTAATTCGGGGAGAGAAATAAAATATGAGAGACTTTGGACTCAGAGGGACTTGGAGGGAAGGACGTGAGGAGATGGGAGAGCCTGGTGGTGGGTACTGAGGGCACCTATTGCATGGAGCACTGGGTGTGGGGCATAAACAATGAAGCAAAGTAAGGATCATACTAAAGGAGGAAACTAAGAAAAATCCTAAAGAAAGTAACTCCAGAAGGAAAGCTTCCCTTCCAAATGGAAACCATGAGAAAAGAATGGGTATTTCTTAAGAGTTATGGCTATTTTGGAAATTTATAATTTTTTTTTACGTGGTATCATTAGCATTTTAATTTATTGTGTTGTTTTGTTTTTAACTTTAAATTTATTTTATTTTTTCAGTGTTCCAAGATTCATTGCCCATGTCCTACACCCAGTGCTCCATGCAATAGGTGCCCTCAGTACCCACCACCAGGCTCTCCC